>APFE030668914.1:0-12001 GCA_000404065.3 Pinus taeda | reverse complement strand
CGGGCCTGCGGAGCTGGAACCCGGATTGAGCTTTTTTCTTTTCACTTGTTCCCAAGAACCCCCTGCATTTTCCTCATTATGCTCCACATCAATTACTTTTAGCTTACTACATCTATTGGCAAAATGGCCGTACTCGTGACATACCTTGCATTTAAAAGGAAGTTGTTCGTAGTCCAGCTGCTGGATGTGCATCCATTGGTCCACCTTGAGTTTGATTGCTTCGGGCAGTCCTTTCCCCAGATCAACCTCAACGCAAATCCTTGCGCATGCATGCATGTTCTCCCTTGGTTCTGATCTGTCTATGTATTTTCCGACTGCATTGCCAATAGCTTACGGATTCGTCTCCCCAGCAGTGAAGGGGGAGATGAGGCAGGCGCACCCACACAGGAACTGCATTTGGGATGTCCATTTCTGGGTCAAAGTCTGGGGTCCATCTATTCAGGTAAAGCCCTCTCGTGTCCATGAAGTAAGGGCCATTGCGAAAGACGAGGCTCTTGTCTTCTTTTGATTCAAATAGGAAGGTAAAAAATCCTCTCCCGCAGAACCTGATGGCGATCTTTCCTTGGATCATTGGGCTCCAGTTTCGCTCCACCCATTTTTGCACAGTGCGGGGAGAAGGCCAAAGGCCTGTGAACTGACCGACGAGTCCTCTTTCAGATAATGCTATTGCCGATTTTCTCGAGAGGGAAGGAGGAAGAATAACTTCAGGGATCTCATCTAATTTCTTGATAAACTTCGAGAGGGAGGGACGGGGTCTGGGATCCGAGGGGATAGAGAGAAGCGAGGCAAAGGCTTCCTCAGGCGACTCAGGGAGCGGGGGCTGGGAGGCGGAGCCTGCCATTGCAGGCTCGCCTAGGAGGAAGAGGGAGGGCGAGCCAACCTTAATGCGGCCAAACCCCAAAAAGAAAGCAGAGGCAAAGAGAGGCGCCCAGTGCAGAAGCGCGGATCCGAGGGCAGCAAGCAGGCGTGGGGAGAGGCTGGATCCGAGCAGCAGAGCCCCTACAGGTGGGCCTAAGGAGACCTGCGCAGGCAGCAGGCTAGGTCAGACGGGGCCAGGGCGCGCACAGGCAGCAGCGCGGGTCGCTCGTTCTTTGGTGTCCCCTCTCTCATATTACAATGTGTATCTTAACACTCTATTCAAGGATTATATTAAAAAATTAAGCATTTTTTTATTGTGAATTAATTGTATTGGAAAACATATTATTTATTTTCATGTTTGCTAAATGGCCAACCTTCACAAATTGTTTCTCTCCTTTTATGATAATTCATTTTTCTTTTCGCTTTTGTCTTCCTTGGGTGCTTTTAAATTTAAATTTTACGTGGATGCTCACATGAAGATGATGGTAAAAAATGGTAATGTGGTAACTAATATCATGCTCAAACATGAATGCAGTCATATTCTAAAAAAAACACATGTTCATGAGATTCCAACCTCAATGTGCCTAGAATGGCAACAAAGGCTACCAAATTAGTGCCAGGTAGGAATTGTGAAGAATATGTACATTTACCTAAGAAAACATGTACATTAGAAAAAATGCAGGCACATCCTTTAGTAACATGCACAGGTTCTTATGATGGTAAATTTGACAAATGTTGCGTCGAATCAATTCTTACTATTAGACCACACAATTATTTTTATTGGTTATTGAGTGAATTAAGAAGCAAAATTTGAGAGCATGATAAAGTTGATGAGCCCCAGTATTGCAACAAGAATGTTTCAACTCCTAAGGCTAGCAACTTAAATTATCAACCTGGGGTTCATACAAACTTAAGAGGTATCGGTATTTTATGTACAAAATTCAATGTGTCCATCTTTCATTGATCTAATCAAGTGAATGTCATAAAATCTAACCTAAATTAGTTGCAGAAATAAACCATGCTACTCTAATTGCAAACAAATCAAATAAATTATTCTACTTGCAAAATGGAAATCAATAATATAATTTCAAATTTCTTGGAAATAAGAAATTTAATCTACAGTCCACATAACTAGGAAATTCATAAACTAAGTCTACTTCACTTGCATTGAATAGTTTCAAATGTGAAAATTGCTTCCTAACTCTATTTGTTAGTTTGTGCCTGTAGTGGAGGAATTAATAGCCTAGAGTGGTTCTTAGGCCTCCCTAATCATGGATTTAGAGCCCACGGGGCATTATTCATCTAGACTAAGTAAAGTTGTAGTGGGGATCAAAATTGGTGAAGGAAAGTGATACTACAAGTTTTCTACAGGTGATTGCTATAAGAGTGAGAATATTGCTAAATGCCCAAGTACATAAAATTCAAATGGGATGGGAAAGAAATTGTTATTAAGTAGGATGTAGTAGGTATCCATTACAAGTGGAATAACTCCAAAATACCATTGCTAACACATGCTAAAAAATAATAGAAATTGCTACTCTAAAAACTAGAAATTCAAGAATTAGTGAGCTAGTTAACCTATCAAATTCCTAACCTAATCAAGTGAAAATGAAAGTGGGTAAATTTTTTAATTAACTTGGATTATTTTATGACCTAATACAAGTGGAATCAATGTGAATGAATCTCATTAAAATTTTCTAAAAAATAGTATAAAATTACTACTAGTTTTGCTAGAAATACTAGATTTGTGAACTAGTAAACCAATCCAAGTATTTCAACGATGAAGATTACATTTCAAAGTTGTTCTAAGGATGAATCATTCTTGCGAATCTGTAAATAACCTAAAAATTAACTTAATTCAATAATTTAACCAAATTCTACTGAAAAAGAAGCATCAATAATTAATGCATATATAGGAAAAAACAAGAATAAGAGATGCATGTGAATAAGAAGTGAAAAGAAGAAAGGAAAAATATAAAAAAAGGCTCTGAGGCTCCTTGGATGTCCAAGCCAAAGGATACTTAGAGTCCTATGAAGGAGACCAAGCTTTAGAAGTTGAAAATGGCACCAAACTTCATTATTTGAATCAATCCAAGTATATCCCTGCTAGAAATGAAAGTGGAGTTGCAAAATACATGTTTTCTCCATAAGAAGACTAAGAAATGCATCCCTATAGAAGAAAATTCGAATTTTTACTTATAAAAAATGATAAAGGAAGAATTATCCTTCAAAAGAGGAAGGCTTCCCCTCCAAAATCCCTCAAATAGTGGATATGGTTCCCAATAATAGGAATCTACATTAAATGGAAGGGGACACATTCCTAGATTTTCTCAATCACTAAAGCTCCAGAATTTGTGGAACAATTTCCTAATATGTTTTCGATTTATTATCAAATAATGATCCTCCTGTAGCAAGGAGAAAGTCCCTAAATTATCTCATCCTCCAAATCTTCATAATCTGCCCAATATTCTTTCTGCAAAAATAAATAATATTAGGCACATAATAGGCAAGGATAAACCAAATTCCTAAGGACTCATTAACACTACAAATTAAATCTATGATGTGTAAGTAAAGGGGGTCAAATACATGTTTTAAGTGTCTATAACTAATCAAATGGGCCTAATAAAATAGAAAATTCTAGGGTCCATCATCTCCCTCCTACTGAAATTGTTGCTCACCCATGAGAAATCTAGCCTTCCTCCTCTTTCGTTCCCTTTTCAAGGTGTCTTTGTTATATTATTCATGTCTTAGGAGGTTATAGAGGTGGTTTCTTCTGAATAGAACTCAACCACGGATGGTATTTATCCAGGTGACACCTATGATCTTGATACTATTTTGATGGGAAAACTTGGTGTTTTTGTCCCACATCCTCTGCCTTCTTTCATTTCGCAATCCGCATCCATCTGTGAGTTATTCCCCCCCTCTTTTTCTAATTTGAATAAGAAATGTGCTACAAATTTATTAGGAAAAATCCTTCCTTCTTTCACAAATTTATAATAAGACTGCAGGTTAGGTTGTGGTTCAGGCTCTTGGAGTTCTTGGGGACCTCTTTCTACCTCTTTTGATGTTGTTTCGTCCTCTTGTAGAATTTTTTTCTAAATCTATTTTTTCCTGTAGAAACCTTGTCTTTCTCCTGTAAAACCCCTGCTTTCTCCTGTAGCACCCCTTCTTTTACTATGCAACCAACTCACAAAATAGAATGAAAAGATATATCAATGACTTAAAACGTAGCCTCTTCGAGGGGGCAAACTCCTTTACATTACACAAGTGAAAAATTCTTGGATGATACAAGTGACAAGACCTCCTTTCTATATATAGGAGTCTAAGGGGTCACATTATAATCAGAGCTAACATAACAATAATAATTTAAGGGCACATTAATAACAATAGTGGGCTTCTATGGGGCATAATAATAATAATATGGGGACAACATGTGCACAAAAATAACAATAAGGATTACAATGACAATAATAATAAGAGAATACACTAGTATTACTGGGAACTAACATGCCCCTCTCCTTCAAAAAAAGTGTTTTCCTCAACGCTTAAGTAGTTCTATATGCCTCTGTATAAAATTCTCATCTTTCCATGTGGAATCTTTAGTGGGTAAATTCTTTCTCTTGATGAGATACTATGAAATTAATCGATTTCATAGCTGTCAAGTTCTTGTTTCTATCGCTACTTCAATTTCCAATGTGATTTTTCTTTCCTTGTCAATTTCTAGCAATATTCTTTGAAATCGAAGCTTCTCACTTATAACCTTATTTAAGCATGAAACATGGGAAATTGGGTGCACTAGGGAAGATGCAGGAAGTTCCAATTTGTATGCCATAGTACCAATATTTTGCAACACCTTGTATGGACCATAATACTTTGGTGATAATTTATCATCCTTCTTAGCTTGCTTGAGGGACATTTGTTTGTATGGTTATAGACGTATAAATACCTAGTCACCTACATCAAAAATTCTTTCACTGCGATGTTGATCTGCCTGTTGTTTCATTATATTTTGCGCCAAAGTGAGGTTATCCTCTAAGAGTTGGAGAACTTTTTGTTGATGCTCGATGTGATCTTCCACTGCTTGAACCTTAGAATTTTCTCTTAAATATGATGTGATGGATGGTGCATGATATCCATAAAGCACCATAAAAGGGGTCATTTTTGTTGCAGTATGGAAGGAAGTGTTATACAACCATTCAGGGAGAGGCAACCATTCGACCCATTGTGTCTGTTTATTATATAAAAAGAAACAGAGATATCCTTCCAATAATTTGTTGTCTATCTCAGTTTTTCCATTAGATTGAGGATGATAAGATGACTTATGAGCTAACTGAGTACCCAAACAAGAAAATAATTCTTTCCAAAAATTTCGAGTGAAAATATGATCTTTGTCACTTACAATAATCTTTGGGTTTCCATGTAGCTTTTGAATTCTTTCAATAAAAGCAGTAGCAATTATACTGGGTTTAAATGGATTATTTAATGCCCAAAAGTGTGCATACTTGGTAAGTCTATCAGCTACTATGATGATGACACTATTTCCTTTGGACTTGGGTAAATCTGTGATAAAATCCATCGAAACCTCCACCCAACGTTGAATTGGAAGGGATAAAGTTTGTAATAGACCTGGGGTCTTAATTGTCTCAATTTTATTTTCTTGGCAAACCAAACATTCTGCCACAAACTTTTGAATATTAGATTTAAGGCCATCCCAAAAAAAATCCTTCTTAACCCTATGTTAAGTTTTAAAAAATCATGAATTCCCTCCTAAGGGAGATGTGTGCAATTCCATAAGAATCTTTTGTTTGAGTTGGGAATTCTTACAAAGGTATAAGTGACCTTTGTACCATAATGAATCATTTTTCTAGCTAAATGTATCTGATGTATTGGGATCTTGCTACAACTTTTGAATGAGGGCCCACACTTCTTCGTCATTCTTCCATTCATCCCTTGCTTCGTTTATCCAATCTGGTTGGATAATAGAAATGGCACAAAGCAATGCTTCCACATCCTTATCCTTTCCTGAGAGTGCATTTGCAACAACATTTATCCTCCCTTTTTTGTAGATGATTTCAAATTCATAACCCAACATATTTGTGACCCTTTCTTGCTGATCTTCTAAAGATAATCGTTGTTCTAAAAACTATTTAAGATTATCATGATCTATTTTTACCTTCAAGTGTCTTCCCATTAGGTAAGGTTGTCATTTCTTAAGTGCATGTAGTATTGCTAAAGTTTCCTTCTCATAAATAGCTTTGCGTAAATATTTTCCTTTGATTGGACGACTTCCGAAAGTAATGGGTATTTCTTCTTTCTTTAAAACAATACCAATTCCATTTCTTGAGGAATCATATTCCATAATAAAGCTTTTTGTGAAGTCTAGCATAGTTAATACCGATGTTGCGCACATTGCCTCTTTAAGATGTTCAAAGGCCTTCGTTGTTTCTGAAGTCCAAGAAAATGCATATTTCTTCAGTAATGTTGTTAGAGGTGCTGCTATTCTCCCATAATTCATAACAAACTTGCGATAATACCCTATCAACCTGAGAAATCCTCCTAGATACTTTATGGATGTGGGGATTTTCCATTCCTTAATGGCTTTAATTTTGCTAGGGTCTACCTTGACACCTTCATGAGATCCCATATTACCAAAATATTCCACCTCTTGTACTCCAAAGAAACATTTGGAGGGTTTTTCATATAATTGTTCCTCCTCCAATAGTTTGAGAACTTTGTCAACATGTTGAACATAATCCTTCGAAGACTTGTTGTAGATTAGTATATCATTAAAAAATACTAACACAAACATTCTAAGGAAGGGTTTGAAAATCAAATTCATTAAACCTTGAAATGTAGAAGGTGCATTGGTAAGGCCAAAAGGCATGACCAAAAATTCATAATGACCCTCATGATTTCTAAATGTTGTTTTCGGAATGTCTGCAGTCTTCATTCTGCTTTGATGATATCGCGAACGAAGGTCTAAATTGGTGAAGTAAATTTTTCCATGCAATTCATCCAATAATTCATCAATGACAGGAATGGGAAATTTAACATTAATAGTGAGCTTGTTGAGCTCCCTATAATCTGGGCACATGCACCATGGTCTATCCTTCTATGCACCAATACTACTGGAGCAAAGAAAGAACTTTGACTAGGTTGAATTATACCATCCTCTAGCATTTCTGCAACCATACATTCAATTTCACTCTTTTTGGCACAGGGATATCTGTAAGGCCTAATGTTTGGAGGAACACTTCCTGGAATCAAATGAATAGTAGGATCATGATCACGAATAGGTGGGAGGATTTTGGGAGTCTAAAATACCTTAGAATTATTGTCCAAGACATTTTTGAGATCTGCAGAAATAGATGATTCCAATGTGGGAACCTCTAGCGAACATAATTGTACAATTACACCTCATTGTTATTTATTTAGAAGCTTTTTCATGCCATTAGAGCTGATTATATTTCTTAGTTTCCCTATGATACCCCTTAATTCAGCTTCCTTTCCTTCCAAAACAAATTTCAAGAAAAGTTCTTCAAAATTAAAAGCTATCATACCCAAAGATTGTAACCATTTGACTCCTAGTACAACACGAGCACCACCCATTGGAATGGAAATCATTGGACTACTCAACACATATTCTCCCATGGATAGCTTGATACTATGGCACTTACTAGAGAAATTTATGGCTCCTCCATTTGTGACCATCACTTGACACTCTGGTGTTGGATATAGGAAGCAATTCAATTCCTTGGCTATCTTACAATGAATAAAATTATGGGTACTACCCAAATCAATCAACATTATTACCTTTTTTATTCTTGATATGTCATTCCATCTTGATAGTTTGAGGAGTTCTAATTCTAGCCAGTGCATTACAATATATGGTTGGATTCATTTCTTCTTTCTCTATGGTTTTTTCCTACTGTGTATCCTCTTCTTTTGATGTTTCTGCTCCTTTTCTTCCTCCTCTTCACAACTTATGTAAAAGAATTTCTTCTCAGCACACTTATGACCTTTACTGTATTTTCTATCACAACTATAACGAAGACCTTTTTCTTTTTTTTCCTCCAATTTTTTTGGTGTTAAACTTGTATTTTGTGGAAGGATAGGGGCAACAACACTTCCATATTTATAGTTGTGAGTGGTAGGCTTCCTTGTTGCCATAATTTTTCTTTCAATTGTTCTTACCAACCTAAATGCCTTCTCTAATGAATCAAGTTCCCAAAGGTGAACCTCATGTTGGATGTTATCATTTAAATTCCTATGAGCACATCAATCCTATGCTCCTCTAGAATGTCTTTTACCCTTATATTTAATTTTTGGAAGTCCTCAATGTGCTCCACCATCGAACCCTTTTGTTTTAGACTTATCAATTGGCTAAAAAAGGTGTTTCTTTTTGTATCCTCATAATTTTCTATCATTTCTTCCATAAAGATTTCCGATGTGACAATTGGTTTGTGAGAGCAAAGCCATTGATACCATAAAAATTGATTGGGTTCCAAATATAAGGTTGTAGTGCATACCGTTTGTGTGTTTTGCACATTATGAAGATCAGAGTATTACTCCATCTGTAGTATAAATGTTACAGGATCCTTGCCATCAAATTTCCTCATATCAATCTCTGGAACATGGTGGGTCTTCCATCCAATGTTAGAGTTTATGAAATCATGACTAAAGTTTCTTTTTTTCTCATCATGAGTTTCCTTTACTACCCTTTCTCCATTAGTAAGCATTTCTTTTAGCAACTTTGTCAAATCTATCTTCAAATATTCCTTGTTTCCTTTAAGTTTTGCTTCTATACTATCCATCTTGGATTCCATGTCATCCATATTAGCTTCCATTCCATTCTTTAAACCATCCATCTTAGCTTTAGTTACTTTTTGTGAGAGCGAAATTTGTTGCACTTGGTCTCGTAATTTTGATATATCATGTTGCATTTCTTCGTCTTCTTGATTTGTCATAGTAGATATTTTAGGTTGCTTACTTGGCGTTTCCATTTTATTTCTTCGAGTCATGAATTAATGATAATTATGCTTCGCAATTCTCTTTGAATCAACTCAAACTACTTTCTCAAACAAGATTTATGCAAATTTTAAGAAATACACACCTTTTTTTCCGCTTTGTATGGGATCAATCTGGAAATGACCGTAACTGTGTAATGTTGGATATCCACGTTGTGAAATTTTGGTCAGTGATATTCCTTTGCGTATTCTTTCCAACCCCACAAGTCTGATCAAAATGGGATTCCCGAAGAAAGAGTTATGCCCAACCTCATGCGATCACCTAATTATAGACTTGTTCAGTAGAGAAAACTTGTACGACATGCCACATGCCACTGCCTTGACCTTAGGTTCTTAAAATGATACCCAACAAACTAGAGTCCATATTATTTTTGTCACCTTTTTATGAAATTTGAATCATATGCTCGAATAGAAAGTTATGACGCTTTTCCCAAAGTGACCTGTTTGAGATTGAATTCAGGAGCCTGCAAAAACCCTAACTTCCTAAGTGCATATCTCTGAAACTATAGTGAGAGAAGATCAAAAACATGATAACTAGGTTCAAAACGATTTCATCTCAAATGGGTTTTCACTTCATCTTCTGAAGCTTCGTAGAAGAAGCGTTATAGCAAAAATTCTACGTTGGCATGTTTGAAGCAGCGAAACCCTAGAATCCAAAGCTTTAATACCAATTGTTATGCAACGAACTCACAAAATAGAAGACAAATATAGATCAATGACTTAAAATGTATCCTCTTTGAGTGGGAATCCTCCTTTACATTACACAAATGAACAATTCATGGATGATACAAATGAAAAGACCTACTTTCTATATATAGGAGTCTAAGGGGTCAAAATATAGTCAAAGCCGACATAACAATAATAATGTAAGGGCACAATAATAATAGTAGTGGGCTTCTATGGGGAACAATAATAAAAATATGGGTATAACATGAGAACAAAACTAAAAATAAGGGGTACAATGACAATAATAATAAGGGAATACGCTAGTATTATAGGGAACTGACATCTTTCTCCTGTAGCTAGATTGTTTGTGCTTTCAGTTTATTAGTTGTGATTAATTAAGTGGTTGGAATTATCATGGATGTCACAAGGTGTTTACCATTGGCTCCGAGGAAGGTGTCATCCTCAATTTGCCTTTCCCTTGGCCCCAATTCTATTCTTGTTTGCTAGTTGAATATTTAATTTTAATGGGAATTGTTGAAGGAGGTTGAGGGTGATGAAAACAAGGATATATGAATTTGGAACTAATGGTGATGAAAACAAAGTTGGTGGTGATGAAAAGAATTTATATGAAGACAAGGCTAGTGGGATATGAAAACGAGGCTAGGTAAATATTGATTTTAGTGAAGTATTTCGCTTGTGGATGGTTGCCTTTATTGACCCCGAGTACTTAGACACACAAAAGAGCAATTACATAGCATTCATTAAACCCAAAGGATTTTATTACATACATTGCCTACCTATGGATCAGATTGCTAGAGGTGATTGCATGTTGGATCTGGGCTATATACATCATGATATTAGAGGGATTTGCCTCTTTTTCATGTCCTTAGAACTTCAATATATCATGACTGATAACTCTATTGTGTGTGTAGGTGCCTCTCTGATGTCTAGGTTATTGATGTTTGTGGAGTTCCATCCCAAGGATGATGTGTCCCTTCCTAGTTGCACACATGGCTTCATCATGCTTCTTCTAGTGGAAAAAAAATATTTGAGACATTTCTATTATGACTGCACATGTTTCTACATGAAGAGTTTTTTTCCTATAACAACATTTTAATCCTCCCTTGCAGTATTTATATTGCATTATGATGTTTAGGGTATTGATGAAGAGACATGATGATAGGGTTGGAGTCATGACGGAGTAGAGTAGAAATTTGAAAAATAGAAAATAGTGTCTTCTACAGGTTTTCTCTTTTTGTTTTTTTTTAGGGGTAGGATAGAGTAGAAATTTTGAGCAAGTCTTGGTGAAATGAAATGGATATATGATGGATGGTTGATGAGTGAACCATTGGAGGACCTTATTCATTTTTTCCTTGAGGCATAATTCCATTTTGGGCTATTATTCTTGTTGTATCTCCCTCCTCAAGTTGCACAAACTCCTCCTATAGCATTATAGGACCTCTTGTACCATTACATGACCTTCCTATAGCATTACAATGAGGAGGTGAAATTTGAATTTATAGTTGAATGGAGGGTGGAGAGAGATAGTTATATGTGTGAGGGATATGTATATGATATGGTATGGATGGAAGGATGGAGGAGAGATTGTAGGTGAGCTTCTGTAGCAATTACAGTCCCTCTTATAACATTTCAGGACGGTCTCCTGCAGCAGAATTGTTTTATTCATATCTCTCAAATGGTGGATTTGATTAACCTAAAATATTTTTAGCATGCTTCGATCATCCCTATTCACCTCCCCATAAAGAATATTTCCCTATGGATGCATGATTATCGAGAAAAGTTAAAAATTGTTGTAAGTGATGGAGGTCAATTTTTCAAAATGCGTTGACTGGAATTTTTTGCAATTTCTTGAGTATGTTACCATAATCCATATGCATCTCCCCCTGAAACAAATTGGTCAATGGATGCACATGTTTCAAGATATGATAAAAACAATTTTATCCTCTATGTATTTTGGCCTCCTGTAGCAAAACAGAACCCTCCTGTAGCATTTTAGGACAACAAGGAAAGTGAATGGAAAGACTTGTAAATGATGGGTGGATGTTGGAAATGGATGAGCGTGATGGATTGTTGAGGGAAATGTTCCCCTAGGGCTTTTGGGTTGAAACCCTAGTAGACTGAAAGTTGTCTATAAAGAGAAACACACATTCACATAGCCATTATGCTATTATAAGCAAATTATACAGTAAGAGGGGTGTACCTTAGGTCCTATGTTTGAGAAGGTCCTTTAGGTTCCAAACCCTTCTTCATGTTCCTTTCACTCCTTTGTCCTGTAAAACAACCAATTCCAAAGAACATAGCAGTATATGGAGAAAAAATTATAAAGAAATCGTCTTCATGTTATAAAGAAAGGTAGTTAGTTATGAACTTTAAACAACCATTCACATATGAATTCCAACATGAATATCATAAACATAAAGAGGATTTAT
>APFE030668908.1:51199-164656 GCA_000404065.3 Pinus taeda | reverse complement strand
GTTTCTCTATCAATGGTAATCCTTTCACCATTCCTTTTCTACTCAACAAGTTTAGACCTCCAAAATTGAGATGTCCAAATCTAAAGTGCCACAACCAATTCTCATCCTTTGGCACGCTTTGGAAGGCATCTTGGGTAACTGCTGCAATTTCATTTTTGTTTTTCAAATCTGCCCTGATCCTGAGAGGGAACATGCTGTTCCTTGTCATCTTCACTTCAGCAATGCATCGTTTGCTGGGTGGTATATCCATGATGGTACACACATCATTCACAAAATAAACATTGTAACCCTTTTGAACAAGTTGTCCAATACTCAAGAGGTTACATCTCATTCCGGGGACATAATAGACATCTGCTATGGTTTTCCTTTCTCCTTGCTTTGTAAATATTTTTACCTCCCCTTTTCCCATAACAAAAATTTTTGCTATCAGTTCCTAGTGTGACTTCTGATTTCATATTTTTATCTAGGGCAGAAAAGAGAGCTATATTTCCTGTCATATGGTTGCTGCAACCTCAGTCTAAAAACCATATGTCTTCACTGTTTGTTTCAGCCATGTTACAAGCTAACAACACATTATTTTGGTTGATGTTTTCTCTAGTAACATTTGCATTTTGTCTATTACTCATATCATGCTGCTTCTTCCTACATTCACTGGCATAATGCCCATATTTTTTACAATAATAGCATTGGACATTGGATTTTTCATACCTTTGTCCTTGAGCATGATGTTGTCCACTTTGTTGGCTGCTGCCTTGGCCTTGGTTCTGATTTGAATTGTTGCCTCTTCCTTGAGCATTTGCTGGACTGTTCCTTCCACCTCTGTTCTGGCTTCTGCCTCTTCCTCTCTTGTTTCCTCTGCCTTGACCTCTTCCTCTTCCAAAGGACATCTGGGTCTTAAAGGCTTTCTCTAGAGATGAGTTTTCATTCCTACTCAATCTCTGCTCATGTGTTATCAGTGATGCATGTAGCTCATCAACTAAAAAGTTTGAGAGATCCTTTGTCTCTTCAAGGGTGGTGACAATAGCATCAAACTTTGAGGGTAAGACCCTCAATATTTTCTCCACAATCCTCCTTCCTTCGATGGTTTCTCCATGAGTCCTCATCTGTGTGATCAGACCAATTACATGTGTGAAGAATGAGTCAATGTTGTCTGACTCCTTCATTCACAGATTCTCAAATTCTCTCCTCAGCAACTATAGTTTTGCTGTCTTCACTTTCTCCATGCCTTGATAGGCTGTCTTGAGGGTTTTCCATGCTTATTTCGATGTCTTAGCTATTGCTATCCTTGGAAACACACTCTGGTCCACTGCTTGAAACAAAAATACAAGGGCTTTTGAATCCTTCTTCCTATTGCTCTTCAGCAGATCCTTCTCTGCTAGTTCTTCAAAACCGTCTTGAACTAATTCCCATAAATCTTGACAAGCAAACAGGGCTCTCATCGTTATTGCCCAATAGTCATAGTTTTTCCCATTAAACTGTGGGAGCTGGGTGTTAAACATACCCATACCAGTGCTTGTGCTGGCCATTCCTTGCATCCTTAGTTATGCTTCAATTTCTTGACTGTGTATTTTAAAACAACTGACTGTTTCTTCAACAACACATAAAAAAACTTTGTGAAATACCTGAGTATTTTCTTGACAGAGCCTTCACTCTGCTGGAGAAGATCTACTGCTGCAACAAAAGACTCCTCCCTTCAGCTTCTTTGTCACCTTCAAAGAGCCTAAGCCTGCTCTCCCAAAAACACAAAAATAAAACACACAGAGGCAATGCTCTGTTTCCTTTACTCTAGGATCTTTTTGCACAGGGAAGATTTTTTAAAAAAATACACTGAGAACAGAGTATTGCACCACCATAAAAAGATTTCTATTCATTAAAAAAAAATCACTGATACATATTCATCCTCTTTTCTGAGAGGGATTCACCCAAAATATTTTAACAAAATTACTCTGTCTCCTTTGAAATTTTTACACCACTGTGTGTAAGAATTTCTTTTACATTCACTGCTGTGTGAAAACAAAAATTACATGGATTTACTGCGTTAAAATAAATTCCTTACATATGCTCTGCTGCAAATATTTTCACCTCACATTGCTATGCATTTTTCATTCCATTACATAAGTCCACTTTTTACATTCACACTGCTGTGTGTGTTTTTACCTGTGCGCTGCTTCTCCCTATTTCTTCATAAAAAAAAAAACTTACATACATACTTTCACACTTTTTACCTATCATACTCCCGTGAATAATTAAAACAATATAATTAAAAGCTATATTGTATGTTCATACCTCCGTAAGTAAAAAAAAACATTAAAATAAAAAATCTTTTACCTACAACTATGACAGATTCATTAAATGCATTAATATTAAAAACGACGGTCAACCAAAATTTTATTTTACTCCACGCAATATTTATTTGATACAGGCATGTATGTAGTTTTAACTTGATCGATGGTGGAGACGATGGAGTAGATCGGACGACGGAGGAGAATATCGGGTGAGCCTTTTTAACCGAACTTTACCTCCTGAGAATGTCAGATGGTGACGTATGGGGAGAGCCACGCGTTAGCTCTAAATTTTCTCGGGTCTCTTGTGTACAGAAACCACTCCACGCAAAAGCGGTCCCAAGAAGCTCACGACGGGTTTGTGGTTTTTGGGAGCTGTTTTGGGCGTATTAAATGCTGGCCCGTTCAACTGACACGCAGTTGATATTACAATTTCAACAGATCAGGTAGTAAACTGGGGAGAAAGAGTACGCTTTAAAGACAGTTTATGCGGAATCTGTTCATACGGAAGCAGTAGTCATTTCCATTGAGCCAGATGCAAAGCGAATCTAGGATGCACTTTCAACATGGGCACCTATAAGGTACAGAATGGGAGGGGAAAGACTAGATGTTGTAGGTGTCAAGTCCATTAGGGCTAATGAACACTCCTAAACCCCAGATGGCCAAAAATCAAGTTACATTAGATATAAGAAAGCTACAGGAACTACTTGAAAAAAAGGCACTTAGGCCACACACCTGTAATCATCAATAAAAACATAAAAACACAATGGAGGAGAGGATGCGTAAGCGTGGCTCGACCACGGGCAGAGGTAATCACATCAATGATAATAGTATACTGGTGGAGGATACAAATACTTAAGATCGAGATGTAGAGCAAGAAGTGTAACTAGTAACAAAGCAAGCATAAACAGAGGCAGAGGCTAGTGCATAACTTCTGATTTGAGATTGATAACCGTAGGCAGTTTCGGATATGGTCCTAGAAGATGCAGAAGCAATTTCAGCACCAAGAAGATCAATATCTTTATCTAGTTGCTCGCTCAGATTCAATTCGAGTACAAGATCCCTTCCAGTTGTTATAGATCCAGAGCCCGCACAGAGAAAGCATCTAGTTACCTCGTGGTTATGCCTATTCCCATTTATAGAAAAACCAGAAACAGGGGCAGTTGCTTTATTATATTCAATTGTGAAAGCACCAGAACTCAAACTATCTGTAGCTCGAGGGGTTGATTCACTAGCAAATGATCGAGTGTCTCTAGGTAATAATAAGTTTATGCATGCAGTGGCAACAAAGACAGAAGTAGGAGCATCGATTCCATTATATGAATGATGGGCCCGATCCCCCACACACATATGGGTAGCAGATATCACGTCCCCGTCCAATCCGCCAAGAGAGCCCCCATAAACAACCGTTCGTCCATAAAAGTAACCCAGGTGGGGTAGCAGTTGTGGTCTAACAAAGTAACTAGCAATTGCATTACATGTTGCAATGTGAACGTTGTAAGGCAAGAGAGTAAAAAAGAGTAACATAGCAGATGGAAGTCAAAATTCTATGCAATTTTATTTATTTATCATTGTTTGTGTGAGAAAAAATACCAAATTTAATTTTGGCATAATATAGTTATATCATGGATTATAATTGCAAGATGGGTTCATTAATAAAATCACCATTTGTAGAATTAATAGAATATGTTATTAAATGTTTCTTTATTTCAATATACATGATTTATTTTAAATTTGAATGGATAATATCAATATAGATTTTGTGACAAGTTTTAATGATTGAATAATGAAATCACTATTGAGTGATTCTATGGATAAAGTGCTCTTTGCTATACAAGTGGACTCCAATAGATATAACCTAAGATGATTTGAAAGTTAGCTATCAAGAATTCCGCTTCCACATTACATGAGACATAAAGGAGGTATGAGGAAATACTTGCTAGAGGCACATAGAGAAAAAAATTTCAAGGTGGTCTGGCTTATATTTTGGTCTTCCTATTTGTCTTTGTCAAGCTATGGCCATTGATTAAAAACTTCAATTGAAAAAAAGGACAAACCATGGATCATACATATCAAATAGAGGAGGAAATTTACAATATAGTTATACTTCACATTTGGTATGGTAGTGTATTCTATTGGCATGGGAGTTATGCTGTCACTCTGTGCATGACATATTTTGATTTTTTTTTTTTTTGTTATAACTGAAGGCAACAAAAGATATAACGAGTCACATCAAAAGCTATGTATTTTCCTTACATAAAAAAATATTTGTTTCCAACTAAAACAAAATGTGGTTCAAGAGAATATTTGCAGCTCAATAATTCACAACCTTATGACTGGTACATTGCACTGTATGCAAAGTTTATAGTCAACTCCTCCACCTTATAAATTTTGCTGGTTTGTATTTGATTGTGCACCATCGCTGCATTCTTGAATTTGTTAAAACGTTAGGCATTGTTGTATTCCTGATTTTTTCTAAAAAGTTCGGCATGGTTGTATTCTTGAATTTGTTAAAAAATTGAATGCGCTTCTAGGGGATATTTGTTATAAATGTTTACAAGGTGGCAAGAAAACAAAGACGCAGATTTCCCTCGCCAATCTTACAAAACAATTGCTCAGTGCTTTGGCAAAAGTTGTACCCCTGTGAAAGCCCAAGTACAGAAAGTAAGAGAGGTCATTTTCCATGGCAAGAAGAAGAATAAGGAAAATTATGGAGAAATCATGATACGTGTTGTTGAGGAGAACCAGTTGCCTTCCTTGAGTAGCCCATTAAGGACTGATGGGAGTCATCACCAAAACATAGTGTCTTGTGTTGAAGAAACCAACAAGTTGGGTGAAGCTTCCATTGATGATTTTCACCAGCAAATGAGACTCGAGAAACAACAATCATACAAGAGGTATGAGGAAATTCTTTCTAGAGGCACATAGAGAAAAAAAGTTGAAGGTGGTTTGGCTTATATTTTATGCAAATATTGTGGTCTTCCTATTTGTCTCTGTCTAGATTAAAAACTTCGGTTGAAAAACTTGAAAAATTGTGGATCATACATATATCAAATAGAGGAGGAAATTTGCAATATAGTTATACTTCTGTATGGTAGTGTATTCTATTGACATGGTAATTATGTTGTCACTCTGTGCATGAGAGATTTTGATTTTTTTTTTCATTTTTTTTTTTTTGTAATTAAGTGGTCTCACTTATATTTTGTACAAATACTGTGGTCTTCCTATCTGTCTCTATCCAGCTATAGTTATTGATTAAAAGCTTCGGTTGAAAAACAGGAAAAATTGTGGATCATATGTATATCAAATAAAGGAGACAATTTGCAATATAGTTATACTTCACGTTTTGTATGGTATTGCATTGTATTGGCATGGGAGTTATGTTGTCACTCTATGCACGACAGATTTTGATTCTTTTTTTCTTTTGTTTTTTTTTTCATTTTTTTTTTTGGTAATTACAATGGTTTTCACTCTAAATTTTAAGATATTCAAATTTTCTTTATATTTAGGCTATTAGGAATTACTTGTTATGATATTTAACATGTTTATATTTTTGCCACATAAATTAATGTGTATGGGGTGAATGGAAGGAGAATTAAACCCACTAACTATCATTTAAGGTATTATCTTTTTCTATAGTTACATAATATGATTGAACCTAAAAGCTGATTCTACAACATTCTACAACCCAAAAAAATGTGTAAATTTGGAATTTCAATGTTAGTAAATCATTGAATGTCAGCAAGCATGATTTTCTCTCCATCAGTAAACCATTGAATATCATTCGGCATCCTTTATCTCCTTGGCTTTTTATATTTTTTATTATTATATGTAAATGTCGATCTTAAATAATAACGATCTTCAAAACTGACTCAAGATTGATTAAAATCTATAGGTCCATTAGAGTGCATGGCAAAAAAAATAGCAGAACAGAGTAATTCAAGGCTAATCTCATGATGCAATGGAAATAAGACTTATGTTTGGACAAACAACTATCAAACTAACATACTACCAACTCAAAGTTCCAAGAAATTTGTTCAAGACATAGACAGTAAGGCTAATTTTGTTTCTCAATACATGAAAGCCATATTCACAAAATCTAACTGAAATTTTCCAAAAGTTTAGAGGTTCGAAGTTACTATATGTTTATCAGCAAGCCATATAAAATTCCATTTGAAATGATCATTACTCTTGAGACTGTAACAAGATTGATTCAAGTCCCAATATTCAAGTGAAAAATACTTCTTGTGCTCTTGGGCAATACAGTCGTTGGAAAAAAGCAAATTCCAATACTCTGCACACATTCCATTTTTATATTTTAAAATTTTATATTAGATCACAATTTATTACCGAGAATTGCACACATGACATTTTTAGCTTGCTCTCCTATGTAGTCAAGTTGCAATTAAAAGTTGAGACCATAATTTTTTATGTCATGCTTAAGTAATCAAATCTATTTGTGTGTGTGCCCATTATAGTTTCTCAAATGATTGATAGAAATAGTAAGATTAATCATTATTCATAAATTCAATTAAAGTTTTTCACATGATTGATTGAAATAGTAGTGCTAATCATTTTTCGTAAATTCAACTCTAACACCTCCTTAGTGTAACATATATTCTCATAAAATAATTAATGATTAATAAGTGATTAAGATGTGCAATAATGGTACTGAAAAAAGAAAAAATTGAAGCCATAGATTGTTTGGTCCCTTTCATAAGGCCAAATATAACTCAAAGCAACAAAAGATATAACGAATCACATGAAAAGCTATGTATTTTCCTTACATACGAATTATTTGTTTCCAACTAAAACAAAATGTGGCTCAAGAGAATATTAGTAACTCAATAATTCACAACCTTATGATTGGTACATTGCACTGTGTGCAAAATTTATAGTCACGTCCTCCACCTTATAAAATTTTCTTGTTTGTATGTTATTGTGCAACATGGTTACATTCTTGAATTTGCCAAAAAGTTGGGCATGGTTGTATTCTTGAATTTTGCTAAAAAGTTGGGCATGGTTGTATTCTTGAATTTGTTAAAAAATTGAGTGTGGTTCTAAGGGATATCTGTTATAAATGTTTATATTATGGCAAGAAAAATAATATGAAGATTTCCCTCGCCAATCTTGCAAAACAATTGCTGAGTGCTTTGGCAAAAGTTGTACCCCCTGTGAAAGCCCCAACTATAGAAAGTAAGAGAGGCCATTCTCCATGGTAAGAAGAAGAAGGAAAATTATGGAACAATCACGATACATGGCCCCTCTATTAAGGAGAACCAGTTGCCTTCAAGAGAAGGCAACAATCTGAGCAGCCCATTAAGGACTGATGGGGTCATCACCAGAACATAATGTCTGGTTTTGAAGAAACCAACAAGTTTGTTGAAGCTCTCATTGATGAATTTCACCAGCAAATGAGACGGGAGAAACAATAGTCATACAGGAGGTATGAGGAAATTCTTGCGAGAGGCACATAGAGAAAAAAGAGTTCAAGGTGGTCCGACTTATATTTTATACAAATACTCTGGTCTTCCTATTTGTCTCTATCCAGCTAAGGCTGTTGATTAAAAACTTTGGTTGAAAAACAGGACAAACTGTGAATCATACATATCAAATAGAGGAGGCAATTTGCAATATAGTTATACTTCATATAGGAGGTATGAGAAAATGCTTGCGAGAGGCACATAGAGAAAAAAGGTTCAAGGTGGCTTGGCTTATATTTTATACAAATACTGTGGTCTTCCTATTTGTCTTGATCCAGCTATGGCGATTGATTAAAAACCTCAGTTGAAAAACATGACAAACTGTGGATCATACATATCAAATAGAGGAGTAAATTTGCAATATAGTTATACTTCACGTTTGGTATGGTAGTGCATTCTATTGGAATGGGAGTTATGTTGTCACTCTGTCACCTCCTCCACCTTATAAATTTTGATGTTTGTATGTGATTGTGCACCATGGTTACATTCTTGAATTTGTCAAAAAGTTGGGCATGGTTGTATTCTTGAATTTTACTAAAAAGTTGGGCATGTTTGTATTCTTGAATTTGTTAAAAAATTGAGTGTGCTTCTAGGGGATATCTATTATAAATGTTTATAGGCTGGCAAGAAAAATAATATGAAGACTTCCCTCACCAATCTTGCAAAACAATTGCTGAGTGCTCTGGCAAAAGCTGTACCCCCTATGAAAACGCAAGTATAGAAAGTAAGAGAGGCCATTCTCCATGGCAAGAAGAGGAAGGAAAATTATGGAGCAATCATGATATGTGTCCCCTCTGTTGAAGAGAACCAGTTGCCTTCAAGGGAAGGTAGCAGTCTGGGCAACCCATTAAGGACTGATGGGATCATCACTGGAACATAGTGTCTTGTGTTAAAGAAACCAACAAGTTGGCTGAAGCTTTCATTGATGAATTTCTCTAGAAAATGAGACTGGAGAAATAGTAGTAATACAGGAGGTATGAGGAAATGCTTGTTAGAGGCACATAGATAAAAAAAAGTTCAAGGTGGTCTGGCTTATATTTTATACAAATGTTGTGGTCTTCTTATTTGTCTATGTCTAGCTATGGCCATTCATTAAAAACTTCAGTTGAAAAATAGGACAAACTGTGGATCATACATATCAAATAGAGGAGGCAATTTTCAATATAGTTATACTTCGCATTCTGTATGGTAGTGTATTCTACTGGCATGGGAGTTATGCTGTTAATCTGTGCATGACATATTTTGATTTTTTTTTTGTAGTTACAATGGTTTTCACTATAAATTTATATTTTGGATTTGTCCATCTGTTAGAGCAGAATATCCTCTTCACCTTATCGTGTTGCTACTACTAGACAATTTTCCTGAACGTTGAGCCTCCAGCAACAGAATAGATTTATGCAGAGCATCTTTGTAAGCAAACTCACCCAACACAAACTATTGATCAACGGAAAACATAGTAGCAAGAATTATACATGCAAACCTTTCAACAGTAAGCTTGTAACCCATTTCTGTTGCAATTGATCAATAAATGGCTACAAAAATAAAAATCTGCAAAAGTTGATGCGTATATATATTTGTGTCTCACACAACCATACCCAACAAAGTGATAGGGCTGTTTGTTATTGGAATACCTCCGTTTACATCAATTCGGCCCCCTTGAATCATAAACAAGTTGATCATACTTTGTTGGGAATGACGCCCTTTGAGGGTTTTAAGGGCTACCTAACTTGTGGGTATAACGTTGCTAGTTTAATGATAAATCATGGTGAAAATTATGTTAGCATCCTTATGAGGAAAGTAAGTCAAGCTAATGCTAATTATGTAATTAGATTTGCTCAAAGGGAAGGAGTATGCTTCGAATGCTGCCTTAGTCTACTATGAAGATTCAGTCTTCTTGCATGGATGAGATAATTCGCTGCTAGGAGATAGAACAAATAACCTCTACTAACTTCAATTTGTAGGTGAAAGGATTCCATATGTCCTTCAAAATCTACCATCGGAGTGCCATTATGTTGTCACATTGTGAGGAGTGGGGCATCCCTATGTTAATTATATGTTTCCAATATATCCTGAAATATGATAATTATATATTTCCAAAATATCCTGAAATTTGATTGTCTCGAGAGATCCGAGAGATCAATTCTAAGAAATCAATTGTTTGATCTCCTTTACCAAAATAGATACCCTTGTTATTTTCCCATTGATAATATCTTTATGCATTGATAAGATCAACCTCGTTATTTTCCCATTTTGGGTGATTCACAACACTTCAACATTCAGGAAATAATATTTTTAAAACATCCAGGAACAGATGGAAATACCAAAATGAGAAAATATTGTTTTTACATTTTGGATTTGTCCATCTGTAAGAGTAGAATCTCCTCTCCACCTTATCATGTTGCTACTGTTGGATAGTTTTCCTAAACATTGAGCCTCCAGAAACATAATAGATTTATGCAGAGAATATTTGTAGTCAAACTCACCCAACACAAACTAATGATCAATAGATAGCATAGTAGCAAGAATTATACACACAAACCTTTCAACAGTAAGCCTTAACCCATTTCTGCTGCAATTGATCAATAAATGGCTACAAAAATAAAAATTTGCAAAAGTTGACGTGTATATATATTTGCATCTCACATTTACCTCCATTTACATCAATAGCATAGGGTTGTTTGTTATGGGAATACCTCCATTTACATCAATTCGCCTCCTTGAATTATAAACAAGTTGATCATACTCCATTGGGAATGACGCCCTTTGAGGGTTTTAAGGGCTGCCTAACCTGTGGGTATAATGTTGTTGTTTTAATGATGAATCATGGTGAAAATTATGTTAGCATCCTTCTGAGGAAAATAACTCAAGCTAATGTTGATTGATGCAGGAGCATCAAGACCATTTTTTTCATTGTAAATATGTGATTAAAGGGGGTGTGACAATTCTTAATATTTTATTAATTAATTTGTTATTTTAATAAAATAGGAGAAAGTGAGGATTTTGTAAATATTCTTTTAAGGAATATGAGAGAAAATAGAGTTAGAATTAATGAGGGAGCCTAAATTGGAATTAGTTTCTAAGTCTTAGGGATGAGAATCTATCTTTTAGGGATGTTGAGAGATTTAGGGATTTGTTGAGATACTAAGGGGATTGAGCATTTAATTTAATGATTTTTTTAAATTGTATAAACAGAAGAAGTTTTAGAAGGAAAAGAGAGGAGAGAGTGTGAAGAGGGAGTGTGAGGATTCTCCTTGAGAGCCTTGGGGCAGTTGTAAAAGGGCCATAGATTTGCATATCTGGCCATGAATGTACCTGTTGTGTATGCTTGTTTATGTAAATATGAGTATTGAATTCAAGTGATATGGTTGTGTTCGTGGTTAATGAATTCCCAAATATGGTTTTGCATGTAGTGATAGAAATTGGTGTTTATATAACGTTCAAATCAATGTGTGTTGATGGATCCTAATTTTAATGCGCAACTGTGATTTATATGCTCATATGTCCATCGATTGTTGAACGCATGAACTGTTAGATGCTGACGGGTCTCAACAGTTAATTTAGGTGAATGTACACAGCCATTACTCCTTGAAGACCTGCACCCTTACCAGAATAAAGACTAATTGTTGATGGCGGAACTGGTGCTTTCTTGAAGTTGTCCAACGTGTGCATATATGCATCGATTTGTGCAAAATGATTGTTTGTAGAGTGAACGTTGTAGGCACAATGATAACTTGCTGTTCAATTATAGTTTGTTTGTAAGTTGAACGCATTAAAGATTTAATATGCCACTGGGCGGGACCGGAATTAGAACGATTTGATACAATTCACAACGTGTATATATGGCAGAGTCTTCATACGGAGGCGAATCGTTGCATAACTTCCAATACACACGGTGCGTAATAGCTTGTGACTGTGTATTAATCCGATTGTGGATTTTTCAATGCGCAATTAGCGTATGGGCTAACTATGGATGCGTGGCATCAGTAGTAAGGGAGCAGCTGTTAGGGTTGAAGACAATGCGAATATTCAGGAGCGATATATGATAATCAGCTGTTAGCAATGAATTAAGAACCGGTTTTGTTATTGCGCGTATATATATATGTAACATTTAAACCTCAAGGCGCTGCGTACACAGAGTTAACCATAGTCAACAGGAGTGTATTAATTACAAGTCTGTCCAGAATTGCATACGTTGACATATTGGTATGAGAATTGCAAGGGATAACTGCCATAAGTTTGCGTTGATATATGTGAATGTCTCAAGGAGTTAAAGAAAAGGCTGCGTTGTATGTTTGATTTCTAAGGAAGCGTATGGCGTAAAAGGGTTATGCCAAAAACGAAACGGGACTGTTATTGCTATATAGCTCGTGTTGCAAGAAGATTGGAGGAGACTTCGACCATAGTATGATTACAAGATGGTGTCATTGGTATTTAAACTTTGAGGTAAAGCGCATCCTTTAAATGTGCTCAACCAATAATATATGTATGCGCCCATAGTAAGGGTATGATCATAATATTGTGTTGAATGGCATTTGAACTCTGGTCATGATAGAACCGTAAGGTGCATTCTTTAATAGAGTGCAGCAATATATATATATGTTGATATTATTTATGAGAAGGTCGAAGATTTCAGGATTTGAATTTTTAGTGTGGACAGTTTTTATGTGGAAGGAAATGACGGTCTAGCACATATTTTATTAAGGCATGAATGGGGGGTTTTAAATCATGAGATTACAAGCCATGCATCAAGCTTTATAGGCTTGATAGAAGAAAGATCCTGGTAGCTGCGGCCTAGGAGTGGCTTGGGCTGCGTCAAGATAATGGAATGGATCTGTCGAGCAAAAAATTCTAGGTTGTTGAACTTGATGTGGGTGACCCACTATCACCACACTACGATTAATACCACATGTGCGACAATTACTTACTCTCATGCATGATTGGTGTTTATGGATAGGAGTGCCTATACCCATCATGGAAATGCTCATCCATAGGATCACGCACCTGTCGTATGAAGGCTTGAATCCGACCAAGGAGTTTGGGAGAAAGGCAAGAGAAAAATATTTGTTGGATATAATGAAAAAGGAGTTTGAGCTTGTGAAAAAGATGTGCGGCTATGCCATCATGTCTATCAACGATCTTCCGTGTAGATTGCCACCCAAATACTAGTTGGAAAGGTTATGAGGAAGTGCCATGTGGACAAGGTTCCAACACCTATGGTATCATTAGTTGCACAATGCACGAAGGGTGTGCAGTTTCATTGGTCAAGGTACCTATGGAGTGAATTCCTTGTGAATCTCCATGAGGTCCAGGATTAGAGAAAGCACTTCCATTATGTGTGGATGTTTCTCTCCATCATGCTGGTCACATGGGAGGTACCGAAGGACAACCTGTTTCCTACGTTGAAGGGAGGATTACCAGAGGCTGTGCAGTTCACCTCCTTTAGGCCATGAAGGACCCCGTGTGGGTCATAGAAACAAAGATCTTTTGGGTCTTGATGGAAATGAGTTTCCACATGACAATCAATCATTGGCTTAGGTTGTCCTTGACCTTGTATGAGAAGTTTTTGCTATATGCCATGTTCAAAGTATACTTCCATTGCATATACATTTAGGTGCATTAGGACCCGCAATAGAAATGGTATGATTTACCATACTTGGTCACAGATCATGATATTCAGGAGGTGATTAAGTGCTGGATGACATAGTGGTGCGCCCCATCATATTTGGATGTAGAAACTAGTAAGGGCATGGGCATCTTGGCTGAGAAAAAGAAGAAGGAAGTCACCGAGAAGGCTTAGATGGAATAGGAGTGTGCTACCAAGGAGTAGGCTGAGCAGGAGTAGCACGAACCACAGAGAAGCGGTAAATCCCCTTTGCCTGCGACAGAGGAGGAAGACAAATCTAAACAGGGCAGTGGAGGACATGAGGGGTAGAGCATCCCATTTTAGCTAAGGAAGCATAGATAACAATAACATAAGGGTTCCCACACAAAGTAGAAGTCGTAGAAAACATAGGTGGATCCCATGACCTTGACGGAGGGTGATCTCGATGAGATCGACGAAAAACTCAGGGATACTACAACTGAGTTGCTACAAAAGTTTGAGCAAAAGTACATGCAAATTTTGGGGAGTGTCCAGAAGGATTTACGCAAACTGCAGATCCAAATTAGCATGATATAGGTGGGCACAGGTCAAGCGATCACAATGCAAACAAGCCTAGCAATGGGGACAAGTCAGGTTGCAGAAATGGTAAGGAAATTAGAGCTTCGAACAATTGCTCTACCAGAAGGGTCCCTATGCGTGAAGTCTGCTGATGACTGAGTCATACTTAAATACCCTTCATGACATCGCGCTGAACATTGCAGTTCTCCCAGTGAATTTCTTCATGCGTTGTAGGAAGGGGTAATGGAGGAACTGTGAGCTCGGGACTAGCGCACTCTCAACCTGATAAGAAAGTACAGGGTTAACATGAACATATGTTCACTGAGGAACACAGGCTTTGAAGGAGAAGGATACTATCCAGGTGCAGAGTTTCGGGCTAGAGGTTGTGGTTGCAGAGGTGTGCAGAACAGTGTCAGAGTTGTACATCCCAGAGGATGCACAATCGAAGGGTAAGATAAGAAAATTAGCTACAGGAGTGCACGAAGTGAAGGCCAAAGTCGAGCGAGTTCAATTCAAACTCAATATGAATATTACAGAGATCCTTCTTAAATTACAGCCTCCGACTCTCCTCGAAGTCAGAGAGTAGGGCGCAACCACCATAAAGGAGGGGATGGTCACTCTAGATGGCGCAGTCGTTGATTGCACGACCTTGTTTGAATAGGCGATGGAGTTGGTAATGACTCCGCGGGAAGAAACAAACTTGTAGATCCTGAATACAGAGATTCGTGAACTCCAAAAGCAATACGATGAGGTCAGGGTAACGATGTGATCCATTGCTACAGCGCAGTGCCTCACGAAATTGTAGGAGGGGAAGCAGCTGCTCGCATAGGTGGAAGCAACCTAGAAGAAGGAGGCAGTACTTAAGGCCAAGTTGGTACCTTGGTTAGAAGAATCTTACCAAGTATCAACAACCATTTAGGAGAAGCTGACGGGATTGCAACAAACACAACAAAAGACCAAGCTGGTCGCAGAAGGACGAGCTACATAGCAGCTCGTCGAAGAAGTCAAGTAGGCATCTACACGTAGTGCAACTGCAGTAGCAATTGTGCAGGTGGAGTTGGGGGATCTTCGTAGAAATATCACCATGCTAGTTGAGTAACTCGAGGGCGAGTCACGACCTTTGTGTTGTGGGCCTGTTGGGATGGGTCCCTTGGGTCAGTTTTGGGGTTAAAAACCCAAGTTTTGATTTAAATGTTGGTGAAAAGATGTAAAGTCTCTACAATTTGTGGATGTGGAGCACATAGATAATTAGAAGTGAAAAAGGATTTTAGCCCCTTGGTGATGTAAAGTCGAGTTGGTTTTGATATCCACCTAGGGTCTACGGACCATAGGATTGTATGTAAAAAGCTATAAATAGGTGTGTCTGAGAGAGTCTAAGGCATGTATAGAGAGATAGAGATGGATGCTTATGTCTAGGTCTGAGGAAAAAGGTAAGTAACAACGGGTTGGTATAAGGGAAAAGGCTCCGCCGCTGAGTGTATAGAAGTCTAGAGTAGAGTTCACAGCTGAGTGCACGGAGGACTAGAGTAGAGTATGCAACTAAGTGTGTTGACCCCTACAGCTGAGTGCGCAGAGGCCTAGAGTAGAGTATGTCGCTAAGAGCATGGACCCTTGTAGCTGAGTGCGCATAACATTTTTGAGTCTGTAGCATCATATTGAATATCAATAAAGAAGACTGTTGGAGAAATTCATGTGTTTATTTGTTTACTTCTATTATTTATGTTTACGATATATGCTATGATGGAATTAATGTCTTTATGAAATATCGATGTATTGATGCGCGACTCTATTGGATAAGTCTTGCTAACTTTACGTAATGTATGTTAAGTATCTGCGCAAACCTTATCATGCATTCTGTTGTGTTTATTAAATACTTAAGTATATTTGTGCGAACTCAGATCTAGGGTTGTTTTATGGTGTGCGTAAGTGGATGTTTTATCTGTTAAGGGTCCACAAAACCCTATCATAGACCTTCATGGAGGTCTAAGGGTCGTCTAAGTGAAGTTGAAGTACCAAGCCTTAGGGGCTTAGGTCTATGCAAAGGAATATCTAGGTGATAAAAGACATCACAATGATATTTGGATGTAGAAACTTGATTCCAGCATCCCCCCATACTGCTTCGGGTGAGACCTCAGCCTGTGCTATGCAGGTTGATGCTGAAAGGGCTAGTAGTGTAGGGTTTTGTTTATCACAATTAACTCTGAACGTGGTTCAGGACCCCTTAAGCCAACAATAAGATAGACAGAAAATATAATATTATATTAATCTAAAAGTGTAATGGTTGAGTACAATCTGATATATATACTATCTGTGAAGCCAACCCAATAACCCCTTACAATATAAATTAGAGTCGAATTTATACAAGTGCAAAAGCCCATATGTGGCTCGAAAAAATAAGAACTACTAATATGAGCCATTGGATAATAGTACTAGGACAAGGTGTCAAAGTTAGCTATAATGACTCTAATCCATGAATGAAATTATGGATTAGATGAAATTCATTACATAGCTAGAGTTTTCCTTCATATGACCAATGAGAAGAGGTCTGCAAATCTGGGTAGTTTTGTTGGTGTATTTGAAACAGACAATATGACAACATCCATGTATGGTGAATTCCCCACAAAAAACATGTTTTCGTTTGATCTAAAAATAAGTGGAAAATAGCTAACCGCTAATTTTGCTGCAGGAAATATGGGTGGTTGTAGGAAATCTACGTCTGCAGGAATTTCAGAACGTCTGCAAGAAATAGAATTGCACGAGCTGTCTACAGGAAATGTGAGAATATTTCAAGTCAAAACAAATATGCACAAGAACTCTAGATTAGTTTGCATGATAATTCAATAAGGAGATAGATATCTTAAGGAATACTTAAGATTAAGGTGAAAGACACTTTTTATGTTAATTTGCATACCTCAAGCATATAACACCCTTTTGGCCAAAACCTAGATGTTTTAACTGAAATAAACATAATAGGGGTCAAGGATAGTTCAAAATGGGAGAGGTAAAGTTTAGAAAAGGTGTCAAAACTGGAAAAAACTGAGCCTCAACATCTCCCCCACACCTACCTTCTTGTATGTCCCTTATGCAAGCAAAAATATTGCACCTTCCCAAAAAAAGGAAATCATTCCTTCTCCTGGGCTGCAGCTACTATAGCCAACTGATCTGCTACCTCTTCCAATTGATCCAATTGGTTACCACTAGATTCTGTAGGAATCTGACCCTGTAGAATTAATTTTTCTTTTTCAGATGATCAATCCAAGCTTGCTTCTTCTTCGTGATTCGAGCCCTTTTCTGAACCCATTCCTTATGTTTTTTCTGCATGCACAGGTTGTTCTCTTTCAGGGTCTCGTTCTTCTTTCTCAAATATTGTTCTGAAATGATGAGGTCAGTGATAATATCCTCCAATTCCTGTAGAGACAACCTTTTTCTGAGGATTTACTTCCCCTTGATGATTTTCTTGAAGAGATTGGGGTGAACTAAGGTCCTCCTTTTCTTGATGTTCTTCTGTAGTGCTGTTTCCACTTCCATGTAGTGGAGAATCTTGGAAGGATGTCGTTTTTTCATCAATGAATTCAACTGACTCTATCTTTTCCTTTCCTTTGGGTGGGTTGTGATGGTTTTCCTTCTTTTTGTCAGGTGTCTTAGGTAGCACCTCTACTTCTACAATATCCTTTATAGCCAGCTGAGAAACTTGGCTCTTGGTAAATCTCTTAGCAGAGGTGGAGGTTCCCTTTGACTTAGGATTTTTATCCATAGTCTCCCTAGTCACCACTACTTCTTCGTCTTTTTCTTGCTCTTTAATCTACGGTCCATGGGTCCATGAATTTTTATTTGGTTTTTGTGTTGGATTCTTCTCTTTGGACTCTGAAGAATGAGAGTCTTCATATTTTTCCTCCTTCTTTGGGTGAGGCCCATGAGTCCATGGCTCCTTCTTTGATTTTCCTACTGGTTTTTCCTCTGTAGACTTGAAGGGTCATAGATTTTCTCTTTTTCTTTCTCCTTTATTTGTAGCCCACATGTTTGTGGCTTCTTATTGGGTTTTTTTGCTGGAATTTCCTTCATGGACTCTGAAGAATCAGAGTCTTCATCCTCTGCAAAATAATTCTCATCCAGAAACTCCTCCCATGTATTATTCTTATCCTTCAAAACCTCTACTAGGATGATTTTCACCAACCCATGGTGATAGAGGTTTTCCTCCAAATTGGCCCCCCTCTCCTTAGCAGCCATCAACATCTTCATCATAGACATTCTCAAATAATAGGGAAAATTCAACAGCTTGTCATGAAAATGTGCGAGGAGCCGAATGTGAAACAAGAATGTGAGCCCAAAGAAACTTTCACACATTATATACTTCTACAGGAAAAATAACAGGTGATAGTACTTACTTCTCAGGAAGTCCTCTGAAATCCCCTTGCTCCATTTAGGGTCTGAACTCTCCTTCTGGAGAAAGGACTCACACGTACCCTTGTTGAAATGCTCGTTTTTAAACCAACACTCCCCTTGTCGTGGAATTCCACATGCCCGAGAGAACAAACCCTCGGTTAACCTGAACTGGACATTCATGACTTGAGCTTTGTTTCCATTCAAATTCAGGGCAAAAGACTTTGTAACCTCTGAGTTGTGGCTGCTGAATCTTTGAAACAACGATAGCCACTCTACTTTCTCCAAACTCGCCTTACTACGAGGGTCGACTTCCAACAGTTTAGGGCCTTACGGCTCAAAGTGGACAGACGCATACAACTTTGAAATGGGGAAAAATGGGGAAGATAGGATGATATTGGGCATGGGATCCCCCACAATAGGTTTTGAGGCTCAAAGCCCAAGTTTTGGTCAAAGATGGTGTAGAACTCTGCGAAGTACTAGTGTGGAGAGCGAAGTGTACAATCAAGTCATAGGGTTGTCTGCCCTAAAATATTGTAATTTAATGTAAGTTGTGTCGGCCTACCCATGGTCCACAGACCATGGGATTGTATAAATAGAGTGAGGCTCTAGGTGTAAAGAGAGTGTTTAAGCTAAGGTAAGTAGATAAAGAGATGGAATAGCGAAGGCATGGTTAGAGCCTAGAGTGGAATCTGAAGTGTATTGGGTCGTAGTAGTAGGAAGAGGCTCTGTATCTTAGTGCACAGAGGCCTAGTAGAGTCCGTAGCTAAGTGTACGGACTCCTGCAGCTAAGTGCACAGGGCAGAGTCTGGTCTGTACTTGGGATTGAAAGATAATAAAGAGAAGGTTATTCTGTGCATTTGCTTTGGAATCTTTATATGATGTTATTCATTTCTTTTACTTTGTTCATTTATTGCGTGCACTTGATGAATACTTGTATGAATGCTTATATGTGAATCTAATCTAACTAATTAGCTAATGGATACTTATTAAGGAAGACTTGGGTAAATAACAAGGGTCAAGCTACAGCTAGAACAACACGAGGATAGTACCGCAGAGCGCAGGGTGCCCACAGGGCACGTAGTGCAGCAAGTGTAAAGGTTGGACCACGTATCAATCACCACATATCAAATTCCCCAAGGTGTGGAAACTTGGTTGTAGCACCCTCCCATACTACTTCCGGTGAGACCTCAGTCTGCACTCCGCAGACTGTTGCCGAAAGGGCCAATAGTACGAGATTTGCTTGGCTAAATCACTTCCGAACCTGGGTTCACCCGACTAAGCCAACAACTGGTCCCATTGTCAGGACCAGGATCTACATAAGGGATGTTTTATGTTGTGCCACTGGAACCCAACAAAGAAGGAAATTGAAGATTGGTTGGATAAGAATATTCACGAGTTCACGGCACAGGAAAACAAAAATCCACAGGTATCTAAGGAATAGCAGTTGGATCGCTATTTGTACACTGAAATCCACAGGATTTTCTTTGCGTCCTTTTAATTAGAGCTATATGAGTGGATCACAAAGTTAGCAGACATATAAGGAAGGTGTAGACTCGATAAACCAATAGTGTGGAATCCGGAACTAGTGCGCATACTAGAAGCCTCAGCGGATAAGATAGCGCGAGCTATGGACCACTAGCTCGACTGAATCATAGGAGGATTTATCACTAAGTTCATGGTGGACACAACTGTCAGTTACAGCAAGGCAGAGAGACATTTTATCAAGGGACTGCGAGGTAAGTATATTAAATCCTTGAATACCTGGATTAAGATGTTGTTATGTGAAAATCAGGTTATATGAAGAAATTAATGTTTGGGACTACATGGAGTGGAAAGATCTACAGAAGTGGGAGTAGTGAAGAATTAGAAAACAGTCCCTTAATTTCACCCTCACGGGAGAGTGAGGACAAGTTCGTGAAGGTCTCTTTGAGAAGCACAATTAGTTTGATAAGGGAACGCATTCCATGGTTACTACCTTCACCCACACTGCCACCTGCTTCACCTCCCTCACCTCCATCTCCACACACTCCACCTCCACCACCTCCACGGTTCAGTATGGCGAGCGCGATCAAACTACCGGTATTTAGAGGAGTAGGGAATGAGGATCTGGACCAATTCTGGTTCGTGGTAAGAGAAGTATGGGAAGCACCAGGTTCCACAGATGATAATATTAAAAAGGCTACATTGTTGAGCGCACTGTAGGATCTCGCATTAAGGTGGTACATCAAGCATTCTAACGACCACCCAAACATAGGGATAGTAGAGATCCAGAACGCACTGAACAGGGAATTTAGCAGACCTAAGTTAGAAACACAATCAATGATAGGGTTTAAAGAGATCGAGATGCTCCTGGGTGAGACTCCCTGGGATCTGGATCAATGGTTGAAGAGTATGATCTGTGAAGCCAATATGACATTGATAGATGCACAACATTGCACATGGTTTGTAGCATCTCTCGCACCAGACTTGAGGACAATGCTGTCACAACAGAAACTTTCTATCCAGGCTGAAGCATTGGAAATGGCGATGATATTACATGAGACCCCAATACAAGACCCTAGGTTGGGATTTCAACAAATCCACGCGCGACTACAAAATCTGTGTTTGGAAATGCAAAGCTTGAAGCAGGATAGGGCACCATTGCTAGAGGCACGCGAGGAAGTATGGAGCATAAAATTTAAAGGCTAGGGCCATGACAAGGATCATTGTCTAGTGTTCGCGAACTACTTGGAAAGGGGAGGGCCAATGCCACTGAGACCGGAGGCGCAGGCATGGTCAAGTGCAGCAGCCAATTTATGGTGCATGGTTTATTAGATAGGAGGGAAGCACATGATGGAAAATTGTCATTTGCTGCATAAATATACAAGAACACGCCAACAATTGTTTCGTAACTTCTGCAGGTCAGTAGGACATGATGAGCGCACTTACTGCAGTTACGAGCTAATGATGGATCAGACCCCAGCCTATAGAATGTAGACCGAAGCATGAGCTCTTGACCCAGATGCAGGGATGGAGCATGATTGATTTCAGGGGTGAGGTCGAGGATGAGGTGTGTTAGTGCCTAGATTTACCTCAGGCTGAGAAAGGTGTGATCCAGGGCCAACATCAAACCATGCTTAACCTGGTAGCTAGCCCTACCAGGTTGGGAGAGGGCTCTCTCTGTGTTAATCCCAGCAAATTATGATCACTAAAGGCTTGAGATGACTGATTTGATTACTTATCTTAGGCTAGGTATAGGTGCAAAGAGTTTGATTGGATAAAATGATGTGTTTGTGGGCTCTAATAGAAAAGCAAATTTTGGGTGCAGGGAATGAGGTTCAGTCTTGCAGAGGTCTCAGTGGGGCAAGGTAGGCAACTGTATTTGGCACTTTAAATCAAGTGAGATGAATGGATTAGATAGAGGAGGAGTTGAAGAGGGCAAGAGAAGCCATGGATCCTATCCAAATAGTTGAAAACATCAAGAAACTAAAGCAAACTTCAAGTAGAGCACTACAATTTCAATGTATTCTACTTACACTCTTGTTTAATTTAGCTGAGAAGAAATAAGAGAGAAAATGACATACATAACACATAAGTAAATTCACAAGTACATAAGAAATCACTATACCAAAAAAAAAGCCACATGGATCCCAAAGAGTGCTACAAACCCTGGTCTCAATTCCTTCGCCAAAATGCTGACATGAGTGTACAATGAAGCTCCTTACATTCTCAAGAGTCCAACCATGCTAATGACTGAAAAAATACATAATATAGACAAACCATAGCTCATCCTAGCCTCTAGGGGTCAAGCTCACATGTTTAGGAGCTGTTCCAACTAATTCTAAACTAAGAACTAGAAATCAGACAGTGGAACAACATGCCTCTAGAAACAAGGGAACTGATTCATTCAGTTTCAAACAACCTTTTAACTGATGAATCTACCTACAAAGGTGAAAATTTGACATATTTACATAATGATCCATCAATTTACATGAAATTATATCACAATTTCGACAATAAGAAGATGAAAAAGTGAAACTGGTGCAAGTTGGGCGAAAAACAGAGCAATACTTGGTAAAACTGGCAAAATTTCCTCTATGCGCCGCGCCTAATTCACTATGCCTCGCGCCTGTTTGGAGCCACTTTTGAAGGCTTTCCCGGTGTCCAAATTAGCCCCACGTGTGCTGTTTGGAAAGGCCTGCCTATCTACTTTCCCACCCAAGTGGAATTTTTTAATTTGGCCTTCATTTGCCCTATCAAAAATCAAATCTCCCAACACTGCTTCCTGTGTGTCAAAATAGGGGTAGTAAGGTCATTTTTTGTGTGTTTTTGACCTTTTTGAAGGCTCAAAACCTATCCAAATTTCTTGGCCATGGGTAGGAAAGCATATTTTTCCATGCCAAATCCAAGAAACCTGAGTTTTTGTGCTTTTGAGGCTCCTAGAAAAAGCGAGCACCACGTGGCGCGGCGCATAGGGCCGAAAATCTTGTTTTTTTGTGCCAAAAATTTCAAATATGCAAACAATGCCCCAAATTTTTTGAAAGTTGGGTTGAGTCTTCTCCATCAAGCATGTTGTTAGGCCAAGGAATCCTCAGCCAATATCTAAAGTTGATCATGTTCCTTTCGCCTCTTTGATGCCTTCTTCAATTTTGCCTTTAAGCTCCTGATTCTTGCCTTGCAAAATTTGTTCCTCGCCATGTAATGAAAAGCCATGTGTCTCAACAAGTCTTTCTCCTTGTTGGCATTATCCAAAAACCTTTCTAAGTGGATATTGACTCTCTAGAGCCAAGACTCCTGATCGGAATTGATCTCTTGCTCAAGTGAAGTGAACTCCACCCTCCTTTGGGCAGCTTGGTGATTCTCCCGAATGTTTTGCAACTCCATAATCACCCGCTGATCTTCAAGCTGCTTATTCCTTTGCTCCAAGTATTTTATAATCCACTTAGCCCTCTCCAAGTTGAGGGACAAGGCTTTGATGTCCGCCTGCTTCTCTTGGATGATTTCTTTGAGATTTGTGCCTTGTGGGCCCATATCTGTATCATCGTCCTTAATGAGAATAAATTCCCACTCACCTGAAGGTCCCTCATCCTATAATGGCCTCTTTCCTTTGTCTTGAACCTGTGGTGCTGATGATGGAAGTGAGAGCCCTTCCATCCCAGATGGAGATAATACTCGCTTGGTTGCTACGAACAACCATCTATTGCCCTTCTAATAAGTGATGAACACTGGCATACTAGCGGTCTGTGTCTCATGACCCTCATGCTAATAAGAAGGTCCACTTGTCTCATGCAAAGCCTATGAAGGTCCCTGAGGAGCTCTGAAAAACTCGCGAGAAATGAAGTCCTCCCAAGTGATGCCCTGCAAGCCAAGCTGATGGATGACCACAATTTTTATGAGAGCAAAATGATATATACTATTGAACTGTTGCTGAGGAGTCTTATGCTGCACTAGAGTGGTCATCTTCTCTATATTTCATCACATGAAGTAAGGGATTTTCATCATCCTCACCTTGGTAAAATGCATCAGCAGCTTGATATGATAAGCATATAAACGGGAGAACCAGCCCTCACAGCTGAAATACTTCATAATCAATTTCATTAAAGGAGCATATGAGTCTTTGAGGTACCGAAAAGGAAAAACTCTCTTGAGATGTCTCAAAAAATTGGGCTTGATATATGGTTCATAATGCTGTCCATCTATTTGTTGCCACTTGTTCCATTGCTCTCAAATGTTGGGAATACCGGTTACTAGTGAAATAGATTCTGGTGTTAACGTGAAAGTGACACCATCTAGAGTGGCTTGATCATCATGTAAATGCAACACAAACAAACAAGCCAACTCATGATGAAACTGAATGCTAGCAACCTTCTCACAAAATTCATAGCAGGACTAGTGTTGGAAACAAGAGATGGCAAGAGGGCAGGCCTGTAATTCAGCAAGAGAGTTTGGTTATTCTCTAATATGTTTACCACCTCTATGAGGCCTCCTGGGTGCATGTACCTCTGTAGGTGAGTCACTTTGTGTCTCCTCTTCATAATCATATGAGGGATCAGATGCCATCTCTGCTAGTGATTGAACTATGTTGATGAGAAGTAGGTGATTTATGTGTTGAACTGTCTTGATGATGTGTTTTGACTTTTGCTACCAAGGGAAGAGTGATATAAGGGACTGTAGAGGGAGGGAAAAATGAAGGATTTTAGGGACTGTTGGGATAGGGTTTAGTTAGGGAAATAGGGAATTAGGGAATGATTTAGGAGTTTTTGGTATAGGACTAGGGTTTGGGAATTTGTATTTGGGACTTTGGGAAATGGGAACCTGGGATATTGGATTAGTGAATTTAGGGATATGTGAGTTTAGGGAATAGGTAAATGAGGAGAAATGGAGTAAGGGAGTGGAACAGTGGACTTGGTGGCCAAATAATTGATACAAACACTAGGAAGAAATTTTTTCAAGAGATAGGGTTTGATTTCTTTTTAAAACCATCACCATAAGGCAATCACCATAAATTGCATAAAAATCACTTCACTAACAGTGATGAAGGCTTAACTTACTTGCACAAATGATGATCCACACATTTTTGGCGATTTGGAATGAATTGCTGAAAGTTTCGGGATTGTTGGTTGTATGTGCCGCACATCAAACCCAACGTGTCGCCCCAGTTATGTGCACTATGCCTGTGTAAATTTGCACTGGCGATTGCAACGCAATGCGTTGTGCCAGTTATGTGCGTCGTGCCACTTGCCCAGTGTGCCACGCCTCTGTCTTGGGGCAATTTTTTACCAACCTTATCTCACTTGCTCACCAACACGGCTTTGCCTTGTTTCCACTTTGTCTTTGAGTGCAAATGAGCTTTTCAAATTGAAACAATGACTTATATACAAGGAGCCTTTAATTTTTATTTCACAAAACCCACTTTCATAATTTTTGGATATTGACTTTATTTTTAAACTCTGTTTTTGAGCTTTTTCACTTTTTTGAGCTTGTGATGGACAAAATGACTTATGTTTTGCTTGTTTTGCAGGGGGTTGGAGCTACTGGGGCTAGGAGAAGTGACTAGGATTACAGATGAAATGATGTACATATGAAGAAGATGAAATTACATGAATTTGTACAATAAAAGCAAAAATACTCTGTTTTTCCTCAAAACGGAGTTTTGAGGAAAGACACATCTCTGAACACTTGATATGAAATTTATTGATGCTGGAACTTCCTCATGTGCCTGCTGGTTGTTATTGGACATTTTGAAACACTTTTTGATGAAGCCATAATGAAACCCTAGACCTAATGACAATGAAACCATAAAAAGACTTTTGCAATCTTAAAGACGAGAAGGTGACTGAATGTGTTTTTTGATGAATAAACATGAGCCAATAGGTAAATGAAATGAGGGAAAAAGTAGGAGAAGCCACTACCATCAAATGATCCATGCACCTAATGGAATGCAATTGACTGGGTGAGACACCTAATATGCAATGCAACAAGAGAATTTGATCTCTGATGGAGGGATGAAGATACCGACACTAACAAAGTGGAATGGGACCAGGAAGGGGCCGCAGATAATTAATTTGTTACAATTGCGAAGGACCAGGGCACTATGCCTGTGATTGTACAAACTCGAAGAGGATATCCTCTTCGTATTATGCTCAGTTTGATAATGAAACAATAGATTGTCCTACGTTGATCACCAGGATGCGTGAAAAAAGGGGTATTCTAGCCTCCCTCGACTCAGAATATACAAATGATGAGGTCTGAGCCACGCTAAGAAGATCCGAATGTAAACATGATGCTCAGAAGTGGTACAATCACAGGAGATGATACATGGAAACAACTAGAGGAAATTACATGGGTTCGGAAGGCTCCTACAAAGGAACCTAAGTTTGAATTAGAATGCATAAAGGAGATGTTCATGGAAGCTAAGAAGACCTTCGCGGAGGCCTTCACTTCAGGTCGTAAGGATCAACCGGAACCAGGAATGGATCCATCAATGATCACTACCTTTCTAGAGACATGCATGAAACTATTGCGCAACAATAAGGCGGTTAAAGGACTACAAGAGCTGATCACCAGGTGTGTCGGGTCACAGGAACCGCACGTCATCCAGAAAGTGGTGAAGCATGCATTGCGCATTGGAAGGAAAATGAGGTTGACTGCAAAAATTGGAGAAAATGAAATGGATTAGGTGATCCTAGATCTGGGTTCGGACGCGAATGTATTACCAAATCAAACATGGGAACGTATGGGCAGGGCCGCGTTGCAATGGTCCCCTATTCAATTACGGATGGAAAACCAACAAAATATTTTTCCCATGGAAAGGTTACAAGGGGTAACAATTAACATTGAAGGCACGAGCACGCACACGGATTTTGAAGTAATAGAGATGGTCGATGACAGAAATCCCTATCTCGCACTGTTAGGAATAGACTAGGCCATTGATATGAACAAGGTAATCAACCTAAAGAAGCGCAAAATGATCTTCGAGAAAAAGTCACTACACGTATTAGTTCCACGGGACCCAGCTGAAGGAGTGTGCTACACTGAACTAGTGCACGATGATGATCTTGATTGTATTTACAAGATAATTGCATGATACTAGGATTGGGTAAATCCGATTGCAGATGGGAGGATCTCACAGGAGCATGAAAGCTCCTGCACTTCAGATTTAGTTGAAGAAGTAGAGCGATGGTAGAATTGGTTGCACGAAGTGACAATGCTAAAGTGCAACATGATGGTTAGATCACTGTGTTGCATGAAAATAGAGGCAAGAGAGCTGCCAACATATGATGGATTGACAGTGGTGGATGACTTCCTGAACAAATTTGAAAGCGCAGTACTGGAACAACAGCGATTCAATGTGTTTAAGTGGGCACTGTGTGCAACACCCGCACGATGGTGGGTTACACATCAAGGAAATTTTGAGGATTGGCGCGGATGTAGAAGGATGATGTGTCTACGGTTTGGGAAGCCGCAGCTGTGGTTAGAAGACAAATACGATGGATGAGATGACCTGCGTATGCACCTCGCGAAATGGACCAAGGTCTATGGGGAAGAAACACAACCTGAATGGGTACACTTATTCTACCATACCCTGGATGTCATACCCATGAACTGGTATACTGAGATAGAACTCCAACATGGTACAAGCGAATGGGATGTTTTGCACAAGGGATTTTTGTTAACATTCACATTTTAAGATCGGTGGTTGGATATTGTTGACAATGCGCTGCAAGCAGTAAAAGCTGCCATATTCAAAATATAGCAGGAGCCATTGGAAATGCTGCAAGCAGTATGGGCAACCCAGTTAAGCAGTGCCCTAGAATGTTATAATGTGCAGGTGGAGGATGATGATGAAGACCCCCGAAATATTGATATTCTAGAAATTGAAGGTTGTTGCGAGGTTCGAGGACCATTAATTGAGGATCACAACATCACTGCACCGCTAAAACAAAGTAGGTAAACATTGGCATAGAAGAGGAGCCGAATTATGTGACACTTGGGGACTATTGGGATGATGCTACAGTAGATAAGGTCATTGAGTTACTCCGCGAATACCAAGACTTATTCCCGACAAAAATCACAGACTTAAAAGGGATCATTGGTGACTTAGGGATGATGAAGATCACTCTGAAACAAGACGCAAAGATAGTTAAGAAACAGCCTTACCGCTTGAACACAAAGTATAAAGAAAAGGTTAATGATGAATTAGATAAAATTTTCGCAGCCAAAATTATCGAACCAGTGGAAGAATCGATTGGGTGAGTCCTGTGGTGGAGGAAGAGAAAAAACAGAAAGGTGAAATAAGAATATGTGTGGACCTCAGGAAGCTCAACGATACCTGTGCTCATGATCCATTCCCACCACCATTCACAGATGAAGTATTGGAGAATGTTGGTGGTCAGGAAGATTACTCATTTATGGATGGCTTCTCAGGGTACCATCAGATTAAGATCACACTAGAAGATAAGAGAAAAACAATCTTTGCAACAGAATGGGGTTGCTTTCAGTACACCATTATGTGCTTTGGACTGAAGAACATGCCAACGATATTCTCGTGCATGGTGGTGGCAACATTCAAAGAATACATACACAAGTTCTTAGAGGTCTATCTGGAAAATTGGACTATCTTTGGATTAGTTAAGCGCCATGTAGCGAGCTTACGGTTGATGCTGGATACTTGTCTTTGACAATAGATTGCGCTGAACCTTAAAAAGTGCACCTTCCTCGTTCCCTTTGGCAAATTGCTAGGTCATGTGGTCTGCAAACAAGGCCTGATGGTGGACCCTAAGAAGATTGTTGTTATTTTAAATCTAGAAGCACCGTGCAGTGTCAAACAGTTACATGCTACTTTAGGGCACACTTGTTACTATAGGAAGTTTATCAAGAGTTATGCTCAAATAACTGTGCCGATGGAAAAGCTATTGAAAAACGATGTGACATATTGCTGGAATGATGATTACATGAAGAGTTTCGATGTCCTAAATGGTAAACTGGCCTTCGCGCCAATTTTTGTCTTCCTGAAATGAGATGTGGAATTTCATGTACATGTTGATGTGTCATGTAATGCGTTGGGAGTTGTAATCACACAAGAGGGAGCGAAGGGTGTGGATCACCCAATTGCATTTGCAAGTCGAATATTGTCCAAAGCAGAAAAGAACTACTCTACCACTGAACGCAAGGGGTTGGAAATGGTGTAAGCACTCCAGAAATATCGACACTATTGACTTGGAGGACACTTCAAGATGTATACCGACCATTCCACGTTGAAATACTTGGTGAACAAGCTTGTGTTGGGGGGGTGCATATGCAAATGGCTCTTACTATTCAAAAATATGATTTTGAGGTCGTAGTCATGCCAGGACGCTTAAATGCAGGACCAGATCACTTGTCACGAATTGAGATGGGTGAGGAACCAACAAATTTGGAGGAGGGACTACCTGATGCACATCTCTTTGCAGTACGCATCGTGAATGGACACTTCGAAGATATAATCCATTTTCTGACAACAGGGACTGCACTGAAGGAGTACTCAATCCAATAGAAGAAGGAATTGGTGGTGCATGCAGCAGAGTTTTTTGTCATCATGGGGCACCTCTACAAGATGGGCAATGATGAGATATTGCAAAGATATGTACCTAAATTTGAGCGAGGTCAGATCCTCACGGAAGCACATGGGTGTGTTGCAGGAGGACACTATGCAGGATGCACGACCGCACAAAATATTCTTCGTTCAAGGTTATGGTCACTGACCCTGCACCAGAATTCGAAAGCGCATTGTAAGGCATGCGATATATGTCAAAGAATGGGAAAACCATCACGAAGGGACGAGATGCCACTAAATCCCCAAATGACACTGCAACCATTTGAGAAATGGGCAATTGACTTTGTGGGCCCAATCAAACCTTAGGGAAAGATGGGTGTGCACTACATCATCATCGTGATGGAGTACCTAACATGATGGGAAGATGCACAACCAGTCAAGGATTGCACAACTTCCATGATTGCCAAGTTTTTACTCGAAAACATGATGACAAGATTTGGCTGCCTGAAAATCTTAATGAGTGATCGTAGAACACATTTCTTGAATGAAACCATCAGTGCGCTCATAGAAGAGTTCTAGGTTTATCACCAGAAAAGTACACCATACCACTTACAAGCTAATGGAACAGTAGAGGCATTCAATAAAATATTGGAGATTGCATTTACCAAAATATGTAATGCAAAGCAGAATGACTAGGACCTGCACATACCCACTGTATTAGGGGCATACAGGACAATGTGCAAGAAATTGACAGGAAAGACACCATTCTGGTTGGTCTATGGTATGGAAGCAGTCATGTCGATGGAATACATCATACCTAGTCTACGAATAGCAACACTCATAGGCATGATGGACCGTGAAGCTCTGGAAGAAAGGCTCACGCAATTAGAAGAACTTGAGGGAGAACAGTTTCTGGCCAAATTTCATTAGCAGGTACAAAAGTAGTGTAAGAAAGCTTGGCACGACCGCCATATCAAGTTGTGTACCTTAAAGGTAAATGATTTATGCTGCTATATGACAACAAGTTCAAAACATTTCTTGGAAAATTCAAAATGTACTGGTTGGGACCATATGTGGTAAAAGCGGTCACAGACGGAGGCATGGTCTAGCTATTCAAACTTAATGGAGAACCCTTCCTAGGAAAAGTGAACGACAGTCGCCTGAAGCCCTACACGGGTGGGTCGACTATCTGACTAACTGACCAAAGCACAGTCTTCACAAACTGAAGAGCCAGACAGGGGTGTGGGACTATAAACACAAGCACTAGAAGCTGGATCAAATAAGAGACTCGAGTCAAACGCAAATGATTTAGAAAGTAGAAGTGGAGCAGATCCAACAAATAGTAGAACAGGGCGTTGCGGACCTTCGCATAGCACAGACATAGTTGGAGGGGCTTCGTGCCAAGATCGCCATACCAACAGAGTGACTCGGGACAAGTCACGATGATTGTGTTTGGGGCCTATTGGGTATGGGATCCATCGCAACAGGTTTTAGGTCTCAAAGCCGAAGTTTTGGTCAAAGATGGTGTAGAACTCCGCGAAGTATGGGCGCGGAGCACGATGTGTACAATCGAGTCATAGGGATGTCTGCCCTAAAATATTGTAATTTAATGTAAGTTGTGTTTTATAAATAGAGTGAGGCTCTAAGTGTAAAGAGAGTGTTTAAGTTAAGCTAAGTAGAGAAAGAGATGGAATAGCAAAGGCATAGTTAGAGCCTAGAGTGGAATCTGAAGTGTATTGGGTCATAGTAGTAGGAAGAGGCTCTATAGCTAAGTGTGTAGAGGCCTAGTAGAGTCTACAACTGAGTGCGCAGATCCCTGCAGTTGAGTGCATAGGGTGGAGTTGGGTCTATACTTGGGATTGAAAGATAATAAAGAGAAGTTTATTCTATGCATCTGTTTTGGAATCTTTATATTGATGTTATTCATTGCTTTTACTCTGTTTATTTACTGCGCGCACTTGATGAATTCTTATATGTGAATCTAATCGAAGTAATTAGCTAACAGAGACTAATTAACGAAGACTTGGGTAAATAAAAAGGGTCAAGTTGTGGCTAGAATTGCGCGGGACAATATCGCAGGGTGCGGGGTGCCCGTAGGGCGCGTATCGCAGAAAGTGCAAAGGTTGGACCACATATCAATCACCACCTATCAGACATCCCTAGGGTGTGGAAACTTGGTTCTAGCACCCTCCCATACTACGTTGGGTGAGACCTCTGTCTACGCTCCGTGGACTATTGCCGAAAGGGCCAATAGTACTGGGATTTTCTTAGCTAACTCAATTTTGAACCTAGGTCAGACTCCACTAAGCCAATAGACGAATACAAGACTTGAGAAATGCCATGTTAATCTTTTGAAAAGGATCACGTGACAAGGGAGGGATAATATGGGAAATATTGGAAAGCATATAGATTTCGAGAAATAGGTCATGATCATGATTATCATCATGATCTGACCTGTGGAAGGATATGAAGCGTATGTCCACCATTCATGTTAGAATCATGATAATCGGGGATGGAGCTAGATTTATGATGAATGGTTTACAGCCGCATTTTTCTGCAAGGGTAACCATAGTTTGAAATCATACAAATGTTTTAAAATTAAAGTGTCAATTACCTCTTACCTCAAGTGTCCTGTCACCAGTTGTACCTTACCAAGTTTACCTTCCAACGGTGTAGTCCTTGGATGACATGTGCTTTCCCTTGAAATGATAACCCACTTAACAATTAAATCGGATGTATGATCTCATAATTCATGACCTCAACTAGTAATTAAAATTGGTCAATACTTTATTAAATGATTTCAACTAATGTTCTGCCTATGAATTTTGTTTTTCAGAAAAACTAGGGTCTTGCTACAGGAAATGGAACCGTGATTGCTGATTATTCTATAGGAAATGATACAATGACTGCTGAGCATTATGCAGGAAATGGAACCATGACTTGCGAAACTTATGCAAGAAATTGTTCAACCAAAAAAAATACTTTCTCCCCTGTTTGTGTACAATTCATTGCACCTGAGTAATGGTCTGATGTCAAATGTGCAATGATCTCATTGGATTACCATCCATTAAGGTCAACTAATAGCCAATGCAAGGCCCATCACCATGAATGAGAGTGAAGACCAAGGTACCCTGATGCATCCTATTGGTTGTGAATCGATGAGCTATTATCGAACCCCCTATAGGATTCAAGAGTCAAGGAGCCATAGTGAATCTCCATTGCCGCTGGAGAGATCGCCTATCATTAGGGCATACAAGATTCAAGGCATCATAAGAATCTAATTTTTCACCCAAATAATTTGCTGCTATCGATGGGCCAAAACTGTTGGCAGGAGGGCCTTAAGAAATCCCACATCAGTCCAACATGAGGAATCCAATATTAACTGAAAAAAAAAACTTATTGGGAGGATCCCAGAGGATCTACTGACCTATAGTTTTAATGATCCCAGAGCAATCCATGCTCGCAATATTTTAGTTTTAGAGAGTCTGAAATACTTGGAAAAGAAGACTCCAAGGGGGCTCCTTTTCTGTAACTAGTTCATTGGTCCTAAAAAAAGGAATAAACCTGTACCCAGTAGACATTCCTCTCACGGTTTACCGAGCACAAGGAGGAACAAAGTGAGCTCATTATGTTAGCAGGAAATTAGGAAGAGATAGTGGAAGGAATGACTCCTCTCACCGTCTCCAACTATCATTTCTTCACAATTTCTTCCACAAATTCTTCCTTAGATTGGGGTTTTTGATATAGCTTGAGTTTGCACCCATTCACCAAGAAGGTAACATTCCCATCATCAATGGTTTTAACTTGAAAAATCCATTATCAAAAAATTTCTCAATTTCATAGGGGTGTAGACAATGTGTGTTAAATTTCCACTTAAAGTTCTTAAATTTTAAATCATACAACAATTCCCAGTCTTCCTCTTTGAACTGTTTATTTTTAATGTATCTGTCATTCCATTTAGCTTGTTGTTGTTGAATCAAGTTAGTATGCTGAAAAGAATCTTGCCTAATCTCATCCAACCGATTGAGCTGTAAGATTCCCTGTTGCTCAGCTTTATCAAGGTCTATACCCAGATATGTTGCCATCTTTAAAGTTCTAATCTGAAATTCATTGGGAAATAAAACTTGCATCCCATACACCAATGCATATGGAGAGAAGCCAGTGGTATTTCTCCATGTGATCCCATAAGCTCATAATGCTTCAAGAAGTCAGTTGGACCAATCCTTCTTATGTAATTGCACTGCCTTGGTAAGGATTGTCTCTAAGACCTTATTTGTTGATTCCACCTACCCATTGGCCTATGGACAATAAGGTGTGAACTTCCAATGAGTAATCTGATATTCCTGCACAATTCCCTGCATAATTTTTGACACAAACTGAGTACCTTGACCGGTAAATATCTCCTTAGGTACCCCAAATCTTACAAAAATATTAGAGAAAAGAAAATCTACCATTGCTTACTCCGTTGCTCTAGGTAGTGCTATTACCTCCACACACTTCGTAACATAATCAATACAAACTAAAATATACTTCTTACCTTTGGACATAGGGTTGATGGGAACTACAAAATCAATAGCCCACCTCTCAAAAGGTTCTATGAGAATCTGTGGCTGCAAAGGCATCTCGTCTGATTGTACAGGCCACCCCATTCTCTGGAAGTTATCACACTTTTGGACATACTCTTTTGCATATTTAAAAGGACTTGGTCAATAGTAACCTGAGTGAAGGATATTATAAGTCATCTACTTGTTGGCGAAGTATCCTCCACACAGTTCATCATGAGAGGCTCTCAAGATGTCATAGATCTCATCTTCCCTGACACACTTGCGAATAATCAAATTAGGTCCAGTGAAAAAGGGATCTCCCCTAATCCAAGAGTAATCAACACTTTTCTAATAATTTTCTTTTTCTAATTAGATGAAAAGTAAGGGGGAAACTTTCCTGTAGCAAGGTATTTGGCCATGTCTGCAAACCAAGGTGTTTTGACAGAAATAGCAAACAAATTTTCGTCAGGAAATTTATCATTAATAGTAACATTCTCACATGCATGGTTGAGCCTAGATAAGAAATCAACAACCTGATTTTCTTTTCCTGGTCTACACAATATTGTGATGTCAAATTCCCGTAGCAACAAAATCCACCTAGTAATTCTACCATTAGTTACTGGTTTTTTCATGAGATATCCAATGGGAAAGTGATCGGTGTGTACAAAAACTTCATAGCCCGTGATGTAATGTCTGAACTTATTAATAGCGTAAATTACTGCAAGGAACTCTTTTTCAATTACGATGTAATTTAGTTATGTAGGAGTTAAATTTTTACTAACATAATAAATAACATGGGTTATAAGATCCTCCTTTTGACCCAATACTGCTCCTATGGATGGATTAGAGGCATCAGTAGAAATATGAAAGGGTAATTTCCAATCTGGGCCTCTCAATATAGGTGCTAAAGAAAGATTTTCCTTGAGTGTGTCAAATGCAACTTGACACTCATCATTCTAATGAAATTCAAATTCTTTAGTCAATAATTTAAACAATGGAGAGGTTAGCATTGTAAAATTTTCAACAAACCTTCTATAGTGGCCTGCATTTCCAAGGAAACTTCGAACTCCCTTTTGATTGGTTTTTGGAGCTAGCTTTGTAATAACTTCAATATTTGGTGGATCAACCTTAATTCCTACAACAAAAACATGATGACCCAAGACAATACCTTCAATCATAATCATAATTTTTTTTTCATTACTTAACAAAAGATTAGTTTCTCTACATCTCTACAAAACTTTCTCAACATTATGTAAAGTGTCTTCAAAAGTATCACCCATAATCATAAAATCATCCATATAAACCTCTACACAATCATGCAAAAGGTCAGAGAAAATATCAAGGACCGCCCGCTGGAATGTGGTTGGTGTGTTGCATAGACCAAATGGAAATACCCTATATGCATAGGTACCCCAGGGACATGTGAATGTTGTCTTTTCTTTGTCCTTTGGAGCTATCCTAATTTGATTGTAACCACGGAACCCATCTAGGAAGGAAAAATACTTTTTCCCTGCTAAAGTGTCCAACACTTGATCTATAAAAGGCAAGGGAAAGTGGCCTTTTAAGGTAGCCTTGTTTAGTTACCTATAATCAACACACACTCGCCATTTGCCATTATTTTTGGATATAATATCTAGTGGAGATACCCATTGGCTATCTGAGATAGGATAGATGAATCCTACATTTAACAATTTTTGTAATTCATCTTTCACAATTTCCCTTAAAGTGGGTTTCATCCTCCTTTGTCGCTGTCTCACGGGCCTAGAATTTTATTCTATATAAATATGATGAATGCATGTGCCTCAGTGAATGCCTCTCATATTTGTGTATTCCAAAGCAAATGTGTCTAAATTTTTTTTCAATGCTTGAATTAACTATTTTCCCTGTTCAGGGGTTAAGGCGGAATTAATATTTAAAGGTTTTTTCAGGAAAAAACTCAACTACCTTACTCCCCCATTTAGTCATGGAATATGGAGGAAATGCAAATAAGAGGGTTGAATGTAGTTTGACTGCTGTACTATGATCATGAAAATCCTACAGATTAGTAATGATATCTAACTTATGACTAGACTGCCCTTCTTGCTCCGAAAATTCAAGATTAGAAATACAACAATTTATGAATTTTTATTTTGAAATTTCTTTAAGGGTCATAGCTTGGGCTATTGTAAAAAATGGTTGAGTACATTCTCAATCATGCTATTATTATTCAACCCATTGTGTATTTTTTGGTCTTAAGAGGGGTTGAGTAGGGGGATACAAATTAATATGCTTTGTTTCAGCTCCATAAGTAATGGTTATGTTTCTAGACCTACACACTATATAGGCATATGTCGTGGCTAACCACATCCTCCCCAAGATCAAATGATGCCCTCTTAGGTTGGTTATGGGTTGAAGAACATACAAGTACGCAGGGTACTCCCAAGAATCTAATGAGATGACAATGTCCTCTAATACTCCCTCTAGCTTTACCTTAGACCTCTTTTCTAACTCTAACATGGTGGGAGTAGGTCATAAGTCAAAGGATCCTATACGAGATAAAGTTTGCATAGTCATCGCATTAATGTCTGCACCCAAATCAATTAAAGTGTTATTTATAGGATGTCCATTGATAAAAGTGGTAACCACAAGGATACTGGGGTCTGCATATTTGTCAGTAACAAATCTGGTAGACATTAAACTTGGAAGCTTTCCACCTACTTGAATTGTAGTGAGTTCTCTCTTTTGTCTTCCTGGCCTCTTGGTACATCACTCCCAACATAACTCCCACACTATTTTGGCATAAATTGGTATTATCCTTAATTGCTTGTAGTAATTGGATCTTAAGGCACACATTTCTTAGTTCAGACAATCAAACTTGGGCTATTTTGGTTTCATTTCCAAACTCTCTGAAAAAGGAGGTTGGACAGTATGGGATGAGGAAGGTTCTTGTGGCCTTGAAGTAGGTTGTTTTGCTAGTTCAGGTGTGGTTTCAACTTCAGGCATTTCTAGAGTATCGTCCTCCACAATATATTCAATTCTTGTGGGCTGAGTCACCACTTTTTTGGATCTAAGCTGGATTTCTTGCAGCAACACAGGAAATTCCTATAACACAAGAAAAGTAATCCTGCAGCGATTGTGGTGCAATATAGTAGGTAGGAAAAGTGGGATAAGTGACCAATCCAATGTTGTGAGTGGATTGGTTGGTTTTATTATTAAGGTTAGACACTAGTTGGGTAGGAAGTTGTGTAGGACGAGGTTGATTTGGTGGGGCAGGCAATTGAAGTTGTTGTTGTTGAGGTTGAATCATTTGCTGCTATGTGGGCTTTGGTGGATAAATGTTTTGAGAGGGAAAATTTTGTACAATAGGGTAAGAGAAATTCCCTTGCCAAGGCCGTTTTGGAGGCCAAGGCTGCCAGGGCATTGGAATATTCCACATTTGATTCTAAGTATAAGGAACTTGATAGTGCAATTAAGACATACTTGTAGCACGTGGTTGCCATGGTTTTTGAGGTTCCGTTGAATAAAGTGCATTGATAGCCCCCTGATCTGCTAGATATGCTTATTTAATTTCATGAAGTGAAGGACATTGATTAGTATAATTCTAAATTTCATAGATTCAACACACCCCTATACTATATGCAGGAAATTCCCTCAAGGCATGCTTCTTCCTGCATTTCGAGCAGAACACCGCTAGAGCTTTCTCTAGTTCCTCTTGTTTCTCCTATTTCTTCTTAGCCTGAAAAACATGTAATTGTGAAGATAAAGTGCTAGGAATATCAATTTTAAAATTTTCAAAGAGATTACCGATTTCAGCTCTCGTTACTCCAACTCCAACAATTGACTTAACAAACCTTGAAGAAGTATCTCTTGTTCCCTCTCCAACTTTACAATTTCCTCTTGAATATCACAGACATAGCTCACATGCCTCATCATAGCTTAACTTTGATATGTCACCTCCTCCCATTAAGTTCAAAATTTCTAGATATTCTAGTTTGATTGCTCTGAGAAAAATGATTCTTTTGGTGTCTTTGCTTAGTTGATTCATTTTGGATGTCTGCAGATTGTACTGAAATATTTCCACCAAATCCTCAAGACTCTCCCCCTCCTTCTAAGTCATGCCAAAAATTTATTCTTTGAGGTCCCTAGTCTTGCAATAATCTTGATATTTCTTCAAGAATACATTTTTCATTTCATCTTAGGTTGTAATGGAGTTTGAAGCCAACCACATAAACCACCTGAGAGTTGCATTCTATACTATTGCAGGAAACAACTTCAGTTTCTGAGCATTGGAAGAATAGTCATATCTCATGCATAGAATGTCAAACTTGAACAAAAAGGCATCAAGATCTTCACTGGAGACTCCACGATAGTTAGGCAAGGCTGAGGGAGGAATATTCTTCATCTAAGTTGCTCCACTAGCCTCCCTAATAGGGAATTCAAATGTGACTAGTTCCTCTTCCTTCTCATCATATCCTCCATCTATATTTCTAGTTCCTTCTTCATGAGCCATTCTGGACCAAGAAGAAGTAGGACCTTTGTAAACTACAAATTTTGTAGAACCAATGGTTTGAAATTCTGGTTCTTGAATAGGATTAACGAGGAATTCCTTTTCAGGCTGACCACTCAACAGAGATGCTTCTTCCTTATAAGGGGAGATTTGAAATGGGTAGCAACAAAAAGTTTTCCTGTAGAAGTTGCTACTCTTGAAGTTGGAATATGCTTTGAACTCTTCTCAAGACCACAAACCTCCTACCTGGACTCTTCTTCTCTTGTTGCTTTGTATCTTGTAGACTTCTTTTTCCTTTCCAGTGTATTAGTAAGTGAGGTGGTACTCACACCACCATAAAATAAATTTGTAAATATTTGACCCAAACATCTACTATGCAAACAAATTCAAAGAAAACTACTTACCAAACTATGAGGACACGACTTTGGTAAATTTCTGACCTCTGCAAGTGTGTAGGCTTTGCCCTTCATCTTACAACTTCGACTCCCCCAATCCTAAAAATTCAAAATGATGTACGTAATACTATAAAACACTTTTGGTATTATCCCTTGGCACCTCCCCGACAACAATGCAAAAATTTTGAGTAAAATTATAGACTTATAATTTGTCAACATAAAATATCAACCCAGTGTAGGTAATATTGTGAGATGTTGCGCAAAATATATGCAGGCTTAATACCTTAAGTTCTTATTAAGCTAACTAGTCCATGATACAAAAGCTAATGCCTCTTTTCTGCATCATTATTTAGCAACAAAGGCTATGGAGTGGATGGAAACATCCCTCTACATCTTTTGGTATTTCTGATTTTGATTAGAAAAGATAAGAAATCAAACTTACAACAATTAAAGAAATCACTCAACAATGTAAACCCAATCTTTATTAAATGAAATAAACACATTAACATGAAACTTAATCATTCAATCAATTGTTGTTGATATATCAGAAAGAGTACATTAGTTGTGTAAACAAATTATCACTGCATAATAGAACTAAAATACACACATACTACAGTAAGGGAGTTGTGAGCAAAAGGGGCCCTCCCTCACTCACAACCGATTCAAAATTAGAAGAGCTTGTTTAGTTATATAGACAGAACATATAATATTATATTAATATAAAAATGTAACAGTTGAGTACAATCTGATATATTTACTATCAGCGAATCTAACCCAACAACCCCTTACAATATAAATAGAGTCAAATTTATACAAGTGAAAAAGCCCATATGTGGCTCGAAATAAGGAAAACTACTAATCTAAGCCATTTGGTAATAGTACTAGTACAAAGTGTCAAAATTATCTATACTAAGTCTAATCCATGATAAAAAGCATGGATTAGATGAAATTTGTTACATAGCTGGAGTTTTCCTTCATACAACCAATGAGAAGGGGTTTGCAAATCTAGGTAGTTTTGTTGGCATATTCGGAATAACCAATAGGATAGGCATCTATTTATGGTGAATTTCCCACAAAACCCATGTTCTCGTTTGATCTGGAAATAGGTGGAACATAACTAACTACAGATTTTGCTACAGGAAATCTGGGCGGTTGCAGGAAATCTGCGTCTGAAGGAATTTCAAAATGTCTACAGGTAATAGAATCACATGAGCTACATGTAGGAAATGCAGGACTATTTCAAATCAAAACAAATCTACACAAGAAATCTAGATTACTTGGCATGATAATTCAATAAGGTGACAATTAGCTTAAGGAATGCTTAAGATTAAGGTAAAAAACACTTTTTTTATGTTACTTTGCATACCTCAAGCATATAACACCCTTTTGGCCAAAACCTAGATGTTATATATGAAATAAGCATAATAGGGGTCAAGGATAGTTCAAAATGGGAGAGGTAAAGTCTAGAAAAGGTGTCAAAATTGGGAAAAATTGAGCCTCAACAAATACATAAAGTGGAGGAATTTCTTCAACCATTATTACAACCTCGGACGTAGGAAAAGTTAGTAAAACTTCAATATCTTCGTCTCCCAAAGGCTTCTCAAAGGCCTTTATCGTGATCAGAGTTTGTTCAAGACCTTTGGAAGTATTTTGAACTTTTTCTTGTACATGAGTCTTTAAACTTTAGTTTCACCGACCTTCAAAACTTGGTCATATCGTTCCCATATTTCCTCAAGCTTGGTATTAGACATGAGTCCTTTTTCCTGAGAAGAGGAGGAAGCACCTATTTCTTTTGATTGATGCATACTGATAGTCAATGTGGAACCAACAACTATAAAATCATCTTGAACAATGCATTCTTGAGGAATATTTAAGGAATCGATATGAAAATGAGCTAGCCTTGCGACTCTATATTGGGTGAATTGAATAATCTCTTGTGGAGTCAACTGTTCTACTGCTTGTATCATAAACATTGAATAGGTAGAAGCTTTTTCAAATACATCATTGAATTTTTCTGGTTCATGAGAAAACTACCTGATGCTTGATTGTGTAGCAACCTTTTTGACAGTTTGATGGGGGTCATACTATCTATTAGAAACGGTGGGGAAATAAAACTCTAGGATAAAATTAATTTCAATGCTTGTGTGTCTGAAATTATCCAAAGCATATATGCTACAATGAATAGGAAAGACATGCCACAGTTTTTTATTAAACTCCTTTAAGTCTTTTGAAATACCATTTCCTACCATCTGGTATGCTATTTCTCAGGAAATAATATTTTCAAGGACATATATAGGCAAGACATGGGGGTTAGCAAGATTACCAAAGATTCGGACATAGGTAAATGACTCTTCACCAAACAAGTTTCCTATCTAGAGCAAGTCAGTGTTGCCTTTGGGGAAACCCTTGGGGTTCTTTTATCAAAGATGATTTGGTAAATAGGCAACTTTACTCCATGGCATATTTTATGAAAATGAGGCTGATACTTTGAGTACCAAGGAATATTGTAATATATGTGGATGGGGGTTGGGTCATCCAAGGTCCACTTCCACCCCATAGAGGTGAAATCCATATTGAAACAGAGAGAATCCATTATGTAGGGACTCATGTAGAAGGGAGGAATTATGGTTTCAAAGAATTTTCACTTTCTTCTAAAGGCCAGGATATGTTAGGCTATATTATCTGATAGTATATTTCCCCAATAAAAATTGTAACCTTCTGAAGCTCCATTAATCAATGGTGTTCATTGATCAGAAAAATTCTATGTATCAGGGTCAGTGAACAATCTACACATCATAGCTGCTATTTGAAAATAGGGACAAGCAAGGGATTCGACTGCATACTTACCCAATCCCTCTCGCTTATGCTTGTTCAGATGTCTCCTCCATAATTCAATAGGCTCTGATGCATGGTCGTGCTCGCTCATGAATTTCTCTACAAACTATTTTTTATATTTACATTGAGGCTTTGACAAATGGTACATTGTGTTCAAATCCTTACCAGTGAATAATCCAATGACTGTGTGCTTCTGTGTCACAATATTTCTTTCTATATTGCTAAAGTTATCGACCACCTATCTAACCATGTTTGTATAAGGAAGGTATTTGGGTCGAGCCACAATTCTATGCAAGAATGAATTGGCCACATCTTTATCGATAGATTCCCAAGAGACACTTCCAACATCTAGAGAACAGACTGTTTCAGAAAATAATCCTGGTGTGACAATGTTTTCAATTGGAGGAATGGTATATTGCTGCTGAGCAACAAGTTTCTTCTTTGCTTTTTTTGCTTTAGACATTTCTTCAGGGTTATACCTTTCGGGACTAGCCTGTAATGAAAATCACCGGTCTGAGCAATAACTTCTTCACACGAAAGACTTAGCACAAATAACGAAGTTCACATAATGATTATGTATTTAAGGGAAAATTATGACAGAATCAAATAGAAATGAATGAGGATGATTATAATCTTGAAAATCATAGATTCACCACTTTCAAATATTAAATTCCAAAACGTGAATTCACATGGGTTTTCCCACATTAGTGCATCGAAAGAAAAATATCAGATAAACCAATTGGGGATGCATTGGAAAGATACGATATTGGTAACATTCGATAAATGGTATTTAAAGAGGTAGCGGCTATAAACAAAGGTAGGAAATGATATCAAGGTTTCTATATCGGAGGTGGCATATTGGAAGTTTAAATTACAAGCTCGTGATATGAAACTCCTGATATAGCTGTAGATGGTAGTATTAGAAGTTTTATGGTAGTGGAGGAGTGGAATATTAGAGATGTCGGATATTAGAGGAGGAAGGAATCATAGCTGGGAGATATTAGAAGTATTGAGTATCTTAAGTGGCACATTTAGAAAGTTATGATATTGCAAAGGAATGATATGCCAAGTGGTAGTTGTGGGGCTGATGACTCTTATAACATTGATTAAAAAGGGGGCACATGACATATATTATCCTTTAATCAAAATCCTTTTAATGAATAAATTAATTGTCGTGAAGCTTTTATTAGGGAATGAAATTATTGTAACTTTATTAAAAGGAAAGTTACGATAAATTAAGAGTCTAATAAAAGCTTTAGATAATGCATCAATTTCATGAAAAGAGGGCCTATTAGGATTTTAATTCATCATATAATTACAAGGGTTGAGCTTTCGATAAGAAAGTTCTGATGAAGGAAAATTTCAAGCCTTAGATATTTTTAAAACAAACTTTAAAAAATGTCCTATATTTATTAAAAATTAAAGAGTTTTATTAAAAATAAATAAGGGTCCCCGTTATTTATTAATAACTAAAATAAAAATAAATGGCGGGGTTGTTGAATACTACAACAAGTTGGTAGCATTGAACCAAAACCAAAAGCGAAGGCTTTGATATGGTATGATGAATCAAAATACAACCATATTTCCCAACCCAACAACCTCGAAGATGACATGGAAGAGTGTCATGTTCAAAAGAGACTCACTAACATAAATAGGTGGATTACCCTGTTTCCCATTTTCTTGAACCATTTCTCGTCAGTACCTCTTTATTTTTTTTAGAATCTTGAGGAGGATAACATATTCTTGATCTGTAATTTCATCCTATAGATGAATCCTTTTGAGTATTTTTAATGAACCCTAAGAAGGACTTGTTTGGTTCCATCATGCTTGATGAGTCCATCATTGTCTTATACTTTTATGAGTCTAGTGAAGGTCTAACTCAACATCATTTTTATGTTTAGAGAGTTTTAAAAAGAGGTGAAAAAGAAAAATCCAAAGGTTCCTTTTCGTAAATTTGTCTCTTGAGTATGAAATGGCAGAAAAAAATACTAAAGAGAACCTCTTAGCCATGTTTGACTAAGGTATTCCTTTTTTGTAACTAGTCTATGAAAAGGGTCAAAAGTATACTCAGTAGACGTATTTTCATTTACTTTAATGAGTTTGAAAAGACAAGTACTCAAGAATATTTCATATTTTTGGATTCTGAAAAGAGCTGAAAGAGGACTCCACTTGGAGGAACGAGTGGTATAAACAGTAGAAAATGGTTCTAATCATGATGGAATTTCTCAAAACACATAGAGTTCAAAAGGATTGCTAATAAGACCCCTCATCATAGTGGCTCCTTAGGAAAGGGTAAAACAACTAAGTGAAATCATGTGATCAATCAAACAGATGGTGGCGATGGAAAACAGAGGCTCATATGGAATAAATAGGTTGATAAAAATAGAAATCATAAAGGATAAGATGAGAATGGTTTCATTTTTACACAAGCTTGAATGATGGGAAATTATTCTTAAGATTTGTTTCATTTTAATACAAGATTGAAACAATGAAAAACTATGCTTTAGAGTGGTTTCATTTTTACAAAAGCTTGAAAAAAAGGAAAACTATGCTTGATATAAGCTTTCATGGCCCCAACATATCGACTCAATTCATGCCCCCCAATCTTCATTTCATTTACCCAAGTAGACTACTAGTTACTAACAGGTGGATGGAATGAAGGTTTGTTTACGAGATCAAGTGAAACACTCAACCAGTAATTTATGAGATCTAATTAAAAATTCGAATTGGAAGGGGACATGTTTCATTTTTTAACGATCTTGACAAAAGAAAAGAACTATGCTCATGACACCTTATTTCATTTTTTAATTATCTTGAAACAAGGAAAGGAACTTTGATTTGGGACCCCGTACATTTTTTAATGAGCTTGACACAAGAAAAAGAACTCTGCTCCGAGAACCTTGATCACGACCTCCAAGAGGCGATGGCTTCCAAAAGGTTCTCATAAGATGGGAGTAGAACACTCTAGAAGGGATACATATCGAAAGATCTAATTGAAAGATCAGGCTCCAATTCCCCTAGTACATGATGCACTACATCACCTACTAGATCATCATTAAACATAGGAATAGAACATGTTTCCACATAAATAATCTGTGGTGGGGGGATGCCACTTGCATATAAGGACTATTTAGGGAAGTTGGTTAATTGGGAGTCAAATTATGACTAACAAATGAAATTTGTTCAATAGTCACAATTCTTCCTTCACGCAGGAAATACATCACATGAAAAAGTGAAGGGACAAGAGCTCCCATGACATAGACATAGTCACGTCCAAGGAGTAAATTAAAATCCAAAGGACCAAAGGGCCTTGGAATAACATCACATCAATATATAAAATGTTGTCTCCCAAAGCAATAGGCAACTGAGCAAGGATCGCTAATGGTTGACTGGTTCCTCTGTTAAGCCAACAAATTATGGATAATGGGCACAAGCTGCAGAGAACATAAATTTTTACAATAATTTGAGGACATAATATTAATAGAAACACCTTCATCTATAAATGTGCTTGTTATGGGCACATTATAAGCATGTACTATGATCTGGAACAACACGTAAGGAGGAAGACGTTATCCTGCCAATCGACTCTATTCAAAGGAAGTTATCATACTACTTTGAGGGGGTATCATGGGAACGAGAGAACTACCCCCCTGTGCTATTCGAACTAGAATTTCCTCCCAGTTCATTCAAATTTGAAGAAACAAGAATAACTTGAGTCCTATGAGACTCACTCTCTATGGGAAAGGTATGATCAATGAAAAGGAGAACCGAGTCAACCATTTCTCAACCAATGGTTGGTCGCAAATGGACTCATGCGATTCACGTTCAAAGAGAGTGAGATTGAATAGAGACAGATTCTAAACAATCACTTCATCAACTAGTGGAGAAATAGGGGAAAACTTCCAGTAACCATGCAGTAGTCGAGGCTGAGAAGCTGTAAGTTTTTCCAATACTTTTGAGGCTTCATCCATATAGGGACAAAGGTGAATAGGATGATTCCTTTAACATAACCTACAGGGAAACTTAACTTTACACTTTTTCCCGTCGATCTTGTGATCACTAGTTGAAGGTTTGTCACTAGAATGATCTCTAGTAGATGAAGATAAAGGCTAACGTGAGCCCATGGACCATAATTATAATACCTTGGGAATACTAGGAAAATCTCTAATAAGGTGGTCATCCTTACAAAAATTGCAAGGGAATTTAACTTTGTGGGGTTGATTAGAAGACTTTTCCATACTAGTTGCATGGGTAGCAATGGTTGCTTGGTTTCCCCCCTTCTAATTTTTCTGCTTCTTCTTCATCCTTTTATTCTTCTTCATAACTTCCTGGTTACTAGAATCATTACTTTCACCAAGCGAGGAGGGAGAAAGGGATGAAGAAACAACATGTGAAGAAGGAAAAGGTTCAACTTTAGGATCGAATTGAGGTTGATGCTTCTTAGGTTCAGTAATATTTTGTGGAGAAGCAATTTGGAAATTTGGAACCAAAGAGGTCAAAAAAAACCAAATTGGAAAACCAATGGTAAAGCTTGGAAGGGACAACGTTGCCATCTAAGGAGCACTAATATTTCCAAAAGAAGGAAAAGGACTAGGATTCCTGTTAGAGGGGTTTCCTTGATTGGTAGACTCAGAAACTATTACCATTAGAATCAACCTAAGATCCACTAAGGAGTTGTTCTACAGGGAGGATGTTATTCCGCGTCTATTAATTGATATTACAAATTAAAGACTCAAATAAAACAAAGGGGTAACTAGGAAAAAAAAGGATTACCAAGAAACTGTGAATTACAATATACCACCTTGGTAAACCAAGTATTTACATACATGTAGGAAATGTCCCCAAAGGTTGTGTTTGATGTATTACAGTGTACAAGGCAGCCGACTTGGTTACCTATGGTGGGATACCAACCTATAGGGGACTTCAAAAATATACTCGATGATAAGTGGAAGTGTAGTCTCTGTTAGTGTTGTCTAATGCGTAATCGTATGATGAGAGCATACCCATATACTTTTCATGTGTGGAGCACCATCAAATATAATTGCAAGTATGTGGAGAATTGTCTGATACACTTATGTATGTGGAACGAGATATCACCCCCAGAATGCAATGCTGGTGTTAGGGTCCTATAATTTATAGGTGTGGGCCATGGAATCCCCCCACGGCATGTTTTGGGTCTCAAAGCCCAAGTTATGGTCAAAGGTTTTGTAAGACTCCACGAATCACGGGCGTGGAGCGTGAAGTATAGGTTAAGTCACAGGGCTATCCGCCCTAAAGTATTGTAATGTAATGTAAAGTCATGTATTCCTACCCATGGTTCGCGGACCATGGGATTGTATAAATAAAGTGACACTCTACATTGTAAAGATAGTTAATGAGAAAATTAGAGAAGAATATGAATGGTTCGAGCATAGAGTAGGAGTCTAAGTGTATTGGGTTGTATTAGTAGGAAGAGGCTCTGTAGCTGAGTGCACAAAGGCCTAGAAGAGTCCGCAGTTGAGTACGTGGATCCCTGCAACTGAGTGTGAAAGGTTGTGTTGAGTCTGTAATCTTGATCGAAGAACAATAAAGAGAAGTTGATTCTTATTTATGTGAATATGCCTGTGGATTTCCTTATTTATATTTATATTGTTTTATTTATCATGCGCACTGATATGATTGTTGAATATGTGTAATAACCATTAGTCTTACACAAATAAGTTAAGTAATAGGGTAATAACAGATTAAATAGCAAGGAACTTGGTATAATATGGGTTGCACCCCGAGAAGGGTTTCCAGAAGTAACATCACAGGTTGCGAAGGAATACCAAGTGCGCGTAGTGACGTGCGCGCAAGGTCAAACCGCAGACCTCCAGAAGCTCATCAGACATCCCTAGGGTGCGGAAACCTAGTTCTAGCACCCTCCCATAATACTACGGGTGAGACCTCAGTCCATGCTCCATATACTTTTGTTGAAAGGGCCAGTAGTAATGGGATTTGCTTGGCAAAATCATCTCTAAACCTGGGTCAGGCCCATACAAGCCAACAAATGGTTCTGTTGCCAAGATTGGGATCTGCATAAGGATTTATGATGTCGTGCCACTGGAATCCAACAAAGAAATAAATTGAAGAGTGGTTGGACAAGAAGATTCACGAGTTCATGGCATAGAAAAACCAAAATCCGCATGTATCTAAGGAACAGGGGTTGGAGCTCTACTTGTATATGTAAATCCATGAAATTTTCTTTGCATCCTTTCCTTCTGAGCTGTATGAGTGGATTGCGAAGTTAGCAGACGACCAAGGAAGGTGTAAGATTGATAAACCAATAGTGTGGACTTCGGAATTAGTGCACATACTAGAAGTGTCAGGAGATAAGATTGCATGAGCTGTGGAGCATTGGCTCGATTGAATAATAGGAGGATTTATCACTGAGTTTACGGTAGACACAACCGTCAGGTACAATGTGGCGGAGTGATGTTTACTCAAAGGACACAAGGTAAGTATATTAAATCTTTGAACACTTGGATTAAGATGCTATTGTGTGAAAAGTGGGCTATGTGAATAAATTAATGTTAAGAGATACGCGAAGTGGGAAGTTCTACAGAAGCAAAGGTAGCGAAGAATTAGAAACTAGTCCCTTAATTTCACCCTCATAGAAAAGCGAGGAAGAGCTAATGAAATTTTCTTTGAGAAACACGGCCAGTCTCATAAGGCAGTGTATTCTGCAGTTACCACCTTTGCCCATAGCGCCACCCATCTCATGCTGCTCACCTCCATCTCCACCCCCTTCCCCACCTCCGCCACCACAACAGTTCAGTATGGCGGGTGTGATCAAACTACTGGTATTCAGAGGTGTGGGGAATGAAGATCCGGACCAATTTTGGTTCATGGTAAGAGCAATATGGGAAGCATAACGTGTCGTGGATGACAATATTAAAGAGGCTACGCTGGTGAGTGCGCTATAGGATCGCGCATTAACATGGTATATCAAGCATTATAATGACCACCCAAATGTAGGAATCGCAAAGATCTAGGCCGCGCTAAACAGGGAATTTAGCAGGCCAAAATCAGAAACACAATCAATCATCAGGTTTAAGGAGATCGCAATGCTCCTAGGCAAGAGCCCTTGGGATTTGGACTAAAGGCTAAAGAGTACAATTCGTGAAGACAATATGACATTGACAGATGGACAACATCACGCATGGTTTATGGCATCACTTATGCCACACTTAAGGACGACGATGTCATAGCAAAAAATTTCCACCTAGGCTAAAGCGTTGCAGATAGCAATGAGATTACATGAGACCCCTATACAAGACCCTAGGTTAGGATTCCAAAAAATTCACGCGCAACTACAGAATTTGTGTTTGGAAATGCAATGTTTGAAACAGGATAGAACACCTCGGTCGGAGGCACGCGAGGAAGTATAGTGCATAAAATGCAAAGGCCAAGGGCACGACAATGATCATTGTCTAATGTTCGCAAAATACTTGGCAGGAGGAGGGCCAATGCCATTAATACCAGAGGCACAGGCAGGGGCAAGAGTGACGTCTGCATTATGGTGCGTGAGCTGTCAGATAGGAAGAAAAGACACTATGGATAATTGTCATCTATTGCAGAAGTATACACCGACATCCCAACAATTGTTTTGTAATTTCTACAGGTCGGTAGGCCATGATGAACGCACTTGCCGAAGCTATGAACTAATGACGGATCAGACTCCTGTCTATAGGGTGTAGACTGAAATTCTAAACCTCGACCCAAATGCGGGGATGGCAAGCACTAGATTTCAGGGGCGCAATCAAGGTCGAGATGGAATGGGACCAGGAAGGGGTCGTGGACAGCTAATTTGTTACAATTGCAGAGGGCCAGGGCATTATTCCCACGATTGTGCAAACTCGACAAGGACATCATGTTGGTACTGTACATAGCTTGATCATGAGGCAAAAGACTGCCCTTCGTTGGTAGCAAGGATGCGCGAAAAGGGGGTACTCCATCCCCCCTCCGGCTGAGAATTTACATATGATGAGGTCTGAGCCATGAAGAAGACCCAAACGTAAACATGATGCTCAAGGGCGGTATGACCATGGGAGATGATAAAGGGAAGTAGCCTGAAGAAAGTGTGTGGGTTTGCAAGGCTCCTACAAAGGAACCCAAATTTGATTTAGAATGCGTGAAGGAGACATTCATGGAAGCTAAGAAGAGCTTCACGGAGGCCTCCACTTTAGGTAGTAAGGATGAACTAGAACCAGAGATGGATCCTTCAATGCTCACTACCTTTCTGGAGACATGCATGAATTTGCTACGTGATAGCAAGGTGGTTCAAGGACTCCAGGAACTTATCACTAGGTGTACGGGGTTAGGAGAACCGAGCGTGGTATGGAAACTTGGAAAGCAGGGATTGCACACAGGAAGGGAAATGAGGTTGACTACACAAATAGGTGAATATGAAATGGATAAGGTAATCCTGGACCTGGTTTTGGATGTGAATGTACTACCAAAGAAAACATGGGGATGCGTGGGAAGACCCGCACTACAATGTTCCCCTATTCTATTACAAATGGTGAACCAATTGAAGATTTTTCCCATGGGAAGATTGCAAGGGGTAACAATAGATATTGAAGGTGGGAGTGTGCAAGTGGATTTTGAAGTGATAGAGATTGTCAATGACAGTAATCCCTATCCCTCTCTACTAGGAATAGAGTGAGCCACTGATATGAATGGAGTCATAAATTTGAAGAAGAACAAAAATGATCTTTGAGAAAAAATCACTACGCGTAGTAGTACTGCTAGATCCAGCCGAAGGAGCGTGATACACTGAACCGGTGTGCGACGATGATAGTGATGAAAATCTCAACTATATTTACAAGATAACTGCACGAGAACAGAATTGGGTGAATCTGACTGCAGATGGAAGAATTTCATGGGAGCACGAAAGCTCTTGTATTTCAGATTCAAACGAAGAATTAGAATGATGGTAGAATTGACTACACGAGGTAACACTGCTGAATTACAACATGATGATTAGATCATTGCGTTGCATGACAATAGAGGAAAGGGAGCTTCCAACATATGATGGATTGTTAGTGGTGGATGAATTCATGAGAAAATTTGAAAGCACAATACTAGAATAACAATGGTTCGATGCGTTGAAGTGGGCACTGCATGCAAAACCCACACAATGGTGGGGTACACATCAAGGAAATTTTGAGAATTGATGCAGATGCAGAAGGATGATGCGCCTATGGTTCGAAAACCACAACCCTGAACGAAAGCCAATCAGTAGGGGCAGAAAAACTTCCATGCCCACCTTTTCCGATGGGTACAGACATATGTTGTACAACCCAAACAAGCACACACCACCCCCAGAATAGAAAATCGGAAGAATCCACATCAGCAGGAAAGGTGATGCGTGCTACCAATTCTCCACGATGAAGCATTCGATATGGTGCAAAGAGTACTAAACAAGGTTCACTAGGTGAGATGAGCTGATTGGGACCTGCGCGTGCATTGGAAGTATCACTTCATGTGAGCAGACCCATGCACCGTTAGCTTAGGAGTAGGAGTAGTGTTTGCTTTTTGGTTGTTTTCTTGCATGCATCTTTGCTTCTTAATTTCTTCATTTGCTTGCTTGCCTGCTTTTTTTCTTTCTCGCTTCGCTTACGAACTTACTTTTGCTTCTGCTTTTTTTTTGTGTTTGTTTGCTTTTTTTCATCCATAGGTTAGTTTCACATGAAAATGTGTTCGACTCTTGAAACAAGATGGGTAAAGTACAAGAGGACTTGTGCAACTACCAATACTTGGTTATCTGTCATCTTGACTATGTGTGAAGAGCTTTTTATCTTCAGATCATGATACATCAACGGAAAATATGTACTGTGCGAATTGAACATTGGTGAAAACACAACACTTGTGTGCGAACTAGTGTCACCTACTCTAGCCAGTTGTTTTGGGTTCACCCTTGTTAGCTCAGTCAAGTAGAGTAAGGTAAGGGGAAAAACCTTAACAAGAATGTCATAGGTATATACAAAATACTTCTCTGAAGGAACAACCTCTTCTGCTCTCAATAAGTCAGGATCCCTCTTACGCCTCTGAAATGAATAAGTTCTATGCACAGTTAAAATGTAAATGAAAAATAAAAATGTGAAAAATTTCGAAAAAAATGAAAATGAATAAGGTGAAAGAAGAGAAAGGCTTCATGCATAGAGAGGTGATACAAGTAACTTCGCCGGGGTATTGACCATCCTCGTTGGCAGTGGAGCAATGCTTGTGTTCCTGCGTGACTCCGTTGGGGTACTGTCTAGGCCTGGTGGCAACAGAGAAACACCAAAGATGAAAACTTAAACTCTGAATATCGTATGGCTTGTGCACCAATATACCCCTCATCCCCAATCGAAACAACTGTGTTGTCTTGGCTTAGAATGTGTGCCAACCGACCAAGATCTTGACAAATGCTACATCTCACAATCAAGAAAGTGTGGAAATCAATACAATAGAGAACTTAACAATACTTCTGGAGGTGTTAGAATTTCTTTTCCCAAACAAGGTCCATTCAAAGAGATGAATTTCTACCAGTGTGTCGCCAAGTGTTGTAGTGTCTACAATCACCCTCCAAAATTTTGCCTTGTCTTCATTTGGGAGCCTCCCTACCAACCATACTCAGAATCATGTCTTGCACCGTCAAGCACATAGGCTTCAACTATTTTACAGTGTATTTTCAGCCTGTGCATGTTAGTTTTCCTCACTCCCTTCATGGGCTACCATCCTGGACTTAACTTGCTTGCTGGCTGAGAATCTCCCCCATAAAATTGCGCAATTCTGGAGAGGAGCCAACATTCCCTCCAGAAATTATGCAATTCAGCTCAACAAGCTTCTCAGTTCCAAAGTTTTGTATAGCAGTCAGACTGGATTCCCTCCCAAAATTGCGCAACTTGTCCTGGCACTGCAGCTTAGCCTAAAAATTCCAAAATTCTGGGAGACAGTCACCTGCTCATCCCATAAATTACGCAATCCCTTTGGGAAAGCCAACTTAGCTCAACCCAGAAACTGCAGACTCATAGACCAATGCATGTGCCTTCAGGTTGATTGGTTCCCCCCGGGACTGAGCAAAACTGATTTTCATACATAGGTTGCCTTTCCCAAAATAGCAAAGGGCAGCATGCAAAAGGTATCCCTAGATTTAGGGATATATTTTTAGTAGCTGGAGTTACAAGCAAGGATCATTTTAGAAACCTTATGCGAAGTGTTGCTTTTCATAGATTTGTGGCATGCACGTCATAACCTCGATTTTATCAAAATTCATGAACCAGACGCTGCAGAGTACATTCCTCGCATCAATCTTATAGCTCTGAAATCCCACATCGCATCTAGAAGTCCTTGGCACTTTCAACTTAGTTTTTTCATGGTAATTCTGCTTTTCATGTCTTGTGCTACATTTCTGTCACTTTTTGTGTTTGGATTTGTGTGAGCGCTATCTTTTGTACTACTTTCTTCTCAAATATTTATGGAAAGAACCACTTAAGATTGTGGATGACAAAAAATATCAACAATATAAATGGCTGCTAAACATTGTAGATCTGCAACAACTGATAGGAAAAAAACCCACGAAACTTTGGATCTATGCCACAATCATAGTTAAACGACAAAAAGAAAGAGTAATAACTCTAATCATCCAATGGAAACTAGATATACAAAGAATAATTTTATTATAACAATTGCGAAATTCATTGAGACAAGGGAAACAATAGGAATAATGACCATGATGATCACACAGGGCACAAGGGTGATTTGTGCGCAATATTTTGAGTTTCTTGGGTGGACCCAAAAAGTTAACATGGAATTTAGGGATATTTGACTCAGGGAAATTTTCATGAACCAATGGTTTGAGTTGAGGAAGTTAAGGACAATTGTTGGTGGCATTCCCAACAACTTTATAAAAAACAAACGAAGGTGACGACTTTGGGGCCTTAGGGGCTAGAGTAGCTTGGGGAGCCTTGTCCTTAGTTTCTTTCCTCTTATCTTTGCCCCCTATCTAGATTCTTTCGCAACAAGAGTGGTTTCTTGTTGAGGTTTTGATGGAACTGAAGTAGTGGCAGGGGCTCTAGGGACCGGTTGAATCAGGGTCAACGCATGATAAGGTCTTGGCTAACCATGAGGAATGTTTGCAAGGGGATCAATGTACCATAATGGGATCCAAAAAGTCATGTTAGGAAGGACCACTGAAGCCATGATAGGGAAAAAAAATACTCTCGGAGGGGGTGATATGGAATTTATCCAGGATAAGGAATGAAAGGTATTACAAACTCAAGTGCATGGAGGTGCCTATGTTACTTATGCAACGGATCGATAAGATTGCTAGAATACGTAGACACTAAGGCAATCAAAGAAAACATAGCAATCAAACATGTAAACAAAACAAGTTTAATAAGGAGTTCACCCAATGCTCCTGGGCTACGTCTCTTGGTCCAGCCTTTTAGTGGTGGACTATCTATTATGTTTTCAAGCAGAGTTTTACAACAATGAGTTCGATTTTAGTCTCACTAACATAATGAAGTCAGTAGGAATGGAGTGCACAGACTCTCCTTACTGAAGTCGACCTCTGAGGGTCATAGTAGTATGATAGGCCTATGCTAAGGAGCTTGCTTGAACCTCTCAAGCCTTCAATGGAGTACATAGAGTCTTTGACTCTCTCTAGCTCGATGTTGCCTTCAGGCCAACTCAGCTTCTACTCTTCGTTCTTTACTATTGGCTTTCTACGTCTCTATGTGCTGCCCATCCTTTGCTTCTATTAGTTCATGGATTTAAAGCCAATCTGCTCTTTGACTACTCATTTCTGCTTCCTGGCCTTCTGGTTTCCTTTCCTCTATATGTTCAAATTCCTCTGCTTTGTGTCATCATCACTGGGTAACACCTTACAGGGAGGTGGCCACCTGTTTGCTAATGAACTGGGTGCCAGATTCTGTGAATCATACTCGAATTTCCATTAAATCTGTTTGCTTCAAGATTGCTCGCGAACACGAATCGTTTTCCAACTCATCATCCATGTTAGACATCAAATCCCTATCATCGTGCTTTTTGACTTGTCAAATTGGTCAGCCATGGAGACATATCTCTGTCGTTGATCTGGAACGCCTAGATCCTATGGTCGTCCTTCATATCGAGTGGACAAGTCACATGACATTTACCCATCCGATGTGGGTTGTTTTCTCTCTCTTCCGCTAGACGCATGTCGCTCGATGTGTGGCATCAAGTGGGACTTAGTCAAAACTGCTTACCACCTCGAAGCCTTCCAATATCATGCCGGTTTTAGGCAATCTGTGCTTTAGAACCGAAATAGTTACTTTTTTGAGTTTTATAGCGTTTTTGGGTCCAAGCATTCTTGTTTTTCCATTTTTGTTCCAATGTTCTTTACCATGAGCCAATGTTCTACACGCTCAACCGAGGGTCCTCATTGCTCGCTTTGGACACAACTGCAATTGTTATGAGGATTCCTTCTGATAGCTTCAATATTTTCTAGGACTCAAATCTTTTAGCAAAATTGGAACAGTCATGAAAACTTAGAGAGTTTTAGGATCCAATTCGGATCACGGCCTTCCCACTGAAAAATATTTTGGACCACTAAAGTTTGGTTTTCTTTTAAGGATCAATCAAGTGAGGGTATTGCTTCCTCGCTTGCTCAGTTTCTATCCATTTTGCACTGCTTGGCTTTGAACCTTTGAGTCCAATCCTGAGGTACTCAACATCACCTCTGTGTGTAGTTCATACCTTCTTGTAATAGATCATCAATAGAAGGCAATTGACTTTTCTCTTTGGGATCTTCAATTAATGAAGGTTCAAATAGTCTCAAGCTGTCTGCATTAACAACTTAGTAGATGTGCATGTAAGCTGGTAGATCACGGTGAAAAGCATTCTCACCAATTTTCTCAATTATCTTGAAAGGTCCATACTTTATTGGCTTTAGCTTCTTACCTTCACCTTGCATCCTGTCTTTGCTGATATATAGCCAAACTTGGTCACCAACTTGGAAACTATGCTCCATCCGATGCTTGTGATGCCTTGCCTTGTACTTGGCTTGGCTTTTTTCCAGTTGTTCCTGTACTGCCTGGTGAATCTCTTGGATTTGTTCAATGAACTTGATTGCTTTGTCCACATCATTGTGTCCATCAACTGCTATGTCTTTACCAAAGATAAAATCCAAGGGATACCTTGCTGTGAAACCAAAACAGGTCTCGAAAGGAGATCTCTATGTAGAAGAATGTTTGGCTCGGTTGTAAGCATGCTGCACATAGCATAAATTTTCATCCCAAAGTTTGGGATGCTTGCTGCAATAGCCTTTGAGCAACTAGATCACTATCTTGTTGACCACTTCTGTTTGGCTAATAACAAAATCTTTGCAGTTGTGCAACTATTTTACTTACACCAAGGTGACCTAATATTAGAGAAGTGTGTGCTTCTCGAATTATCTTTACTCTTTTAGTTTGTGGAATGCATAGCTTCCCACAATGATACAAGAGTTGTTCCTTAATATGATAATCTAATTCTTCTACTTGTTTTCCTTGACTTAAAGTTGCATATACATCTTTAAAATCTATATCTTGAGCATATTGTTCAATGTAACTCTCATGCAATACTGAATTATGCTTAAGTATAGTAGATGCATTTATAATTGGTCTAGATAACATATCTGCAACTTTATTGTGTATGCACTTTTTTATATCTAATGACTAAATGAAACTGTTGTAGGAAACCCATTCATCCATAGTGTCTTGATTGCTGCAACTTAGTTTGGGAGTGTAGATATTGAAGTGGTTGATGATCAATATGTATAACTATCTCTTTGCCCATTAAGTAATGTTTCCACTTTTTCATACTCTGTACTAATGCATACAATTCTTTATCATATGTAGGATAGTTAACTACTGCAGAATTAAATGTATCAGAATGATAACATATGGGTTTACCGTGCTGCATCAATGCTGCTCCCATGGCATAGTCACTGGCATCTGTTTCAATCTCAAATGGTCTTTGAAGATCGGGTAGTGCTAGTAATGGTGCTGTACTAATCTTTTGTTTGAAGGTGTCGAAGGTTTTCTGCTGTTTACCTACCCCCTGAAACACCTTGTTCAATCTTGTTAAAGCATGTAAGGGAGTTGCAATTAAGGAAACATTAGAAATAAACTTTCTCCAATATTGTGCTGCTCCTAAGAAGCTTCTAACCTTTGTAGTAGATTTGGGTTTAGGCCAGTTTACAGTGACTGCAACCTTAGAGGGATCTATCTTCAATTCACCACCCCGACTATATGTCCCAAATAATTCAAAGATGTTTTTCCAAATTCACATTTTGCAAGTTTAACATAAAGTTTTTGTCTTTTCAAAACATCTAGTGTCTGCTTAACATGCTTTAAATGTTCTTCCCACATTTTTCTAAATATAAGAATGTCATCCAAAAATAAAATAACAAAATCATCAAGAAAAGGTCTGAGTACATCATTCATTACTCTCATGAAAGTAGCAAGAGCATTACTTAAGCCAAAAGACATAATCAACCACTCATACAATCCCTGCCTTGTTTTGAAAGTAGTATTCCATGCATATTGTTCTGCAACTCTGACCTGATGATAACCACTATGCAAGTCTAACTTGGAAAAATAAACAACTTCTTTTAACTGATCTAATAGATCATCTATGCAAGGAAGGGGATAACGATTTTTGATCGTTATCTTATTCAGTGCTCAGTAATCAATGCAGATTCTCCACGAGCCATCTTTCTTTTTCACCAAAACGATTGGAGACCCACATGGCAATGTGCTAGGTCTGATGAACCCCTTCTCGAGCAACTCTTGTACCTGCCTCTTGATTTCTGCATTCTCTAAAGCATACAACCTATACATTCCGATGTTAGGCAGTGGAGCATCTTGCTGCAAATTAATATCATGCACTATTTCCTTTTTGGGTGGCAGACCTTTAGGTTTTTGAAATAATACATCATATTTTGAAAGAACTTTTTCTAAATCAGCTTGTTGTTTAGCATCACAACCCTCAAATACATTGGTTTTATCATGTTTCTTTTCCTTCACAACCATCAGTAAAAATTGTTTGCATGAATTTACAATTCATTTCATCTTCCCTAAGTTTATGAGAGTATAATTATTCTTGAGCTTATGAGTTTTACAATATATTCAATTCCATCTTTAACAAGTAGATACTTGTTCTTATCTTTATATAAAATAGCTTTTCTATCATACAAGTAAGGACTTCCTAAAACAATTCGACATATATCCAAAGGAATTATGCCTAACTCAACCTCATCTACAAATGCTGAGCCAAAAGAAAACTTGAGTTTGCACTATCTAGTCACTTGTAGTTGTGCTTTATCATTCAACCATCCTAATGGGTATGGTTTCTTGTGAGGTGTGGTTAATAATCCCAAATTCTTTACAATTTCTTTAGAAATTAAATTTACTTGTGAGCCACTATCAAACAAAGTATCAATCTTTTGATGATTGGAAATAACTCGAATATGAAAAATCTCACGTCTTTTTCTCTCATTTTCTTCATTATCAATAGATTGTGTATAATTACTAGAAGATGCTTAAGAATTTTTACCTTTTATACTTGTGGTTGTGATTGTTGCTTCATCTCCTAAGTCTAACCCCGAATCTTTTTGAATCGCTGCAACCGTCTTCTTCTTCTTGCCCTTGAACTTCTTAGGTTTCAACTCCAGATGCAGGATCTAGCAGTGTTCATCATCATTCCCATCCTTCTTACAATGAGTGCATGAGGACTTGCTCTTCTGTATAGTGTTTGTCTTCCTCTCTTTCCATTTTTGTTTTGTTTTCTCCTTATTTTTTCTTGCAGTGGGTTGGTATGATCCCCCAACTTTTGGGTTCCCATTCTTACCTCTAGCTTCTTGATGCGTAGCCTAAATCATCTATGATAGTGGGATTAAACATGAGGATGGTGTGCCTCATGTGGCTGTGTAGACCACCTACATACTTCAACAGAGTCTCAGGTGAGTCTAAAGAGATTCCTAGAATCAAAGATATTTTCCTAAATTCTTAAGTGTAACCTTGTAAACTTTTCCCTTTTAGTTGTCGAAGAGTTTGCTAGCTAATCATGGCTTGTTGCATGTAGGCTAGTGGATAGAATTGATTTTTAATTGCAGAAACAAATTCACTCGAGACAGAAAGAATCTTACCATGTTTCTTCATGTCGGCTTGTGTCCTGCCTTCCCACCATACCAAGGCAGTGCCTCCGAGGAGTAGGCTGGCCAACTGAATCTTACTCTTGTCTGAGTCGATGCTCTGCACTCTATAATAAACATCAATCTGTTTGATCCAATTATCCAAATTCTTTGTATTCAACTCTCCATCATATATTGGTAAATTAGATTTAACATATAATTTAATCAAAGATGTCTTCTTTTTATGTTCGGGGCTATTAGGAGGTGTGAGGAATTTTTCTTCTTTCCCTTTGCCTTTAGAGTGGTCATGGAGGAGAGACTCTTCTACTACGTTCTCTTGTTTGGAGCTTGATGCATCTTCATCTCTATGTTTCTTATAGTCCCTATACATTTCCTCCACCATGGATTTTAGGGTCATAAAACTATCAATGAACTGGGGGTTTGATTCCAAGGGATTTTCTTCTGATATTTTCCTCTTAGAATAGACTCTTCCAATTTGTGGGTTAGTTTCAGCCAATTCTCCTTCTCCTAATTTAAGCCTTGATCTAGTTAGAATTCAACAACAAAATCTAGCACAAGCTTGTCTAACCTTAATAACTCTAAGCTCTGATACCACTTGATCTGGAATTTATCCAGGATAAAGAATGAAAGGTATTACAGACTCATGTGCATGGAGGTGCCTATGTTACTTATGTAATGGATCAATAAGATTGCTATAATACATAGAAATTGAGGCAATCAGAGAAAACATAATAGTTTAACATGTAAACAAAACAAGTTTAATAAGGAGTTCACCCAATGCTCTAGGGCTACGTCACCTGGTCCAGCCCTTCAATGGTGGCCTATGTATTATGTTTTCAAGTAGAGTTTTACAACAGTGAGGTCGATTCTAGTCTCACTAGCAGAATGAAGTCAGTAGGAATGGAGTGCATAGACTCTCCTTACTGAAATTTCCCTTTGAGGGTCACAGTAGTATAATAGGCCTATGCCGAGGAGGTTGCTTGAACCTATCAAGCCTTCAATGGAGTACACAGACTCTCTGACTCTCTCTGGCTCTGTCTAGCTCGATGTTGTCTTCAAGTTAGCTTGGATTCTACTCTCTGTTCTCTACTATTGGCTTTTTGTGTCTCTGTGTGTTGCCCATCCTCTGCTTCTATTAGTTCATGACTTTAAAGCTAGTTTACTCTTAGACCACTCATTTTTGCTTCTTGGCCTTCTAGTTTCCTTTCCTCTATCTATTCAAATTCCTCTGCTCTGCGTCATCATCACTGGGTAATGCCTTGCACGGAGGTGGCCACGTGTTTTCTAACGAACTGGGTGTCAGATTCCTTAAATCATACTCGAATGGCCATTAAATCTGTTTGCTTCAAGATCGTCCGTGAACACGAATCATTTTCCAACTCGTCATCCATGTCGGACATCAAATCCCTGTCATCCTGCTTTCTGACCTTTCAAATCCAGTCAGTCATCGGGTTGTATCTCTACCATTGATCTGGATCCCCTAGATCCTACGGTCATCCTGCATATCGGGTGGACAAGTTGCACAATGTTTACCCATTCGATGCGGGCATTTTTCTCTCTCTTCCACTGGACATGTGTCACTCGATGTGTGGCATCGGACGGGACATAGTCAAAACTACTTATCGCCTCGAATCCTTCCAATCTCCTGTTGGTTTTGGGGAATCCATGCTTCAGAACCGAAACAGTTACTTTTCTGCGTTTTATAGCATTTCAGGTCCGAGCGTTCCGGGGCATTCATTCACTGAGGGGGATGCCCTCCGTTACGCGATTAGAATCCACCTCCATTTCTTGATTTGGCCTTCGGTTTTGCCAGTTTTGTGCCATTGTACTTTACCATGGGCCAACGGTCTACACACTTAACCGAGGGTCCTCATTGCTCCGCTCTGGCCACAACTGCAATTGTTATGAGGATTCCTTATGATAGCTTCGATCTTTTCTAAGACTTGAATCTTTTAGCAAAATTGAAACAATCATGAAAACTTAGAGAGTTTTAGGATCCCAATTCAGATCAGGGGGAATAAGAAAGGTATATATCTTGGAAGGTAATTCTTAGGCATAATAACTCTTAGATGGCTTAGACCTCGAGGAAAAGTTCCTGGTGGAAAGATAGGAGAGGCGCCCACGAATAGAGGAGGTCCTGGGGGGGTGGATCCAAAGGGCTTGACTTGGATAGAAACAAAAGGTTGTTGAAGAGAGGGTTTTTGATCAGATGTACCACTGTTTAAGAGCGGCCCATGTTGCTTGTAACATGTAAACACTCATAGAGTTACACTCTAAGATTTGAGGGGGAGGACTAGGGAAAGAACCTAATAATGAGGAATCTTTATAGACTTTGGGTGAAACACTTGTGAGAGGAGTTGAAGACTCTTTATCGAACACCGATGAGATAATGGACTTGGGGGAGGTCACAAATGTCAGCTCGTAGTAAGTCAACTAATCAATTGTAACAATTTGCACTTCATGGGGGAAGCACATCTTGCAGAAAACTGCACATGCAATGATTGACATGGCATATGTGTAACTACGACCTAAGAGAATGTTGTAATTCAAAGGGGCATCAATGAATTCAATGTCGACATGTACAGTCTTGCCCACAAGTGTCACTAGTTAGTTGTGGTACATGCCAAGGGGATGGGAGGAGTGTCTGTCACAAGCATACAAAGTGATGGTGGAGGGGGACAACTCAGGCGACTTGAGTTATTTCCAAATGGTAGCAGACATCACATAGGTGGATGCGCCTTCGTGAATAATGCATCAAGAGATGATGGCATTATGGGCTTGAACTAGTATCTGGAAAGAAACAAATGAACACAATGGGGGATGTTTTTATGTATCAACAGGGAATACAATAAAACGATCATCAGAAGGATCTAATGCACCTAAAGCAGTTAGTAGAGCTTTCTTTTGAGATGGGAATGACTGAAGTACTTCTAGCCTCGACATGGCAACATGTGATTGTGCCAAGTCGGCTACTATATTGTATGTATGGGAAGCTTGGTTAGAAACTGCATTGTGGTGTAATGGCCCCTTTGGGATCTTGGGATGGCTTCAAATTTAGGTTGAGGGATCTGTAATAGACCATTTGGTGTCGTAAGAGTCTTAGTAGATTCTTTGGTTTTGCACTCAGTGACAGATGAAGTCAATGGCTTGTCATATTGATGCGATCGAGTTTATAGGTTGATATTGGAGGGATTAACCTCATTGGAGTTCATCATAAGGATATGGTAGTCACCAAGACTAGACAGTTGGGGGAATGGGCTTCTTTACCTGGTCGAGGTTGAACAACAACAAATCCTTGCTGATGGAAAGGATTTGTGAGCACTAGCGGTTGAGATGGCATAGAATTTTGAGGTGATTTTTGGCCTCTAGAAGCTGCTTGAGCTTCCAACATTTGGCGCATCTATGGTTAGAGAGGACACCCATGTGTATAATGTCCATGTACATGAAAACATGCATAAGGCTTGTTCATACAAATAGCCTTGTTCTGCTTGGGTTGGATGCCATGTTGTTGGTTTTTCGTGCTAGGTTGGTTCCCCTGGGTTTCACTAGGTTGATTACCTTCATTACCATGGTTACCCTTGTTACCTTTCCCCTTATTATTTTTCTTCGAATTTTGGGGATTGATCGCACTCTGCTGCACAAACACTTGACCCTAAGGGGGTGGTGGCTGTTGGGGTTGAGGATGCATGGGAGGTTGCGGCGCTAATTCTTAAGGGGCTAGAGCACTAGGTTGTGCATAAGGAGGAGAAACAATTTGGTAGATAGGTTGGGGCCCTGAAATCATGTTGCTAGTAGGAGGAGAATAATTGTTGGAGGAACTAGTGCCCCACTGTGGTTAGCCATAACTTTGCTGAGTATATGGTGAAGGGTGTGAAATGGTTGCAACGATACCATTGGTAGTGTGAGATGCCCCCAATGCATTAGAACTTCCAGGAAGAGGGAGGTTTGGAATGATAGTATAGACATAACCGTATTACGCATAAATGAGGTCATATCTTAGAGTGGTTTGGAGAGTTTCTTCCTCAGTATAAGGGAAATGGGACGCAACGTCCTTTCCAATGGGTGACAAAAGGCTCCTAAGAAAAGAATCTATATAGACACAATCTTTGATAGGTGTGGCGCAACATGTGATCCTCCTTCGACGCCACTCTTGAACATGGTCAGAAAGGTGAGTGGCGGAGGATTGATGGAATGAGGTCAATAACTCCATATCAGTGTCGTACCAGAGAGGTAACTGGAAATATGAAAGGAACACCTTATCAAGCATCACGAAAAGGAAATGAGATGTGGTGGGCTAGTCTACATACCATTTTAAAGTGTCTCGAGTGAGCATGCATTGGAATAGCCGCAGACGAATGGAGTCATCGGTAATGGAGTTGGGCGAACACCACATGTTGAATGATCATAATGGTTGGTATGATCCTATATAGCATTACCCTCAAAATTTGGGATGTCTAAAAGAAGCTTAGTCGGCATAGAAGGCCAACCAACATCGTGGTATATGGGGTCATTTATCAACAGGCTAAAATCCTATAGACTTAACCCAACTATAAAAAGGTGCATGGGGGCTGTTGGAATGGATCCTGAGAGTGTTATGCTTTATGTGACCACCGGGATAGAACCATACACAACACCAGGTTGGGTTCCTACACCAGCTGTGGGTCTAGACATGGTGATGATATGTGGTGAAGGAGGCTCGAAATCAGATGAGGAATTAGATGAACCAAGAGAAGATTCGGTATGGGGACTCGAAGGGCTACGAAATTGAACCTGATGGGGAGGGGTAATATCCCGAAGTGGAAACTGCGGGTGAAAGCCTAATAGTCTTTGTGATAAAAGCCTTGGTGGCGCAATTGTGGTAAGACACACGTGGCACGAAAATGGTGAAGGGAGATCAAGAATGTGCCTTTGCCTTGATGAGGGGAGATAAATTTATTATGTTAAGTCTTGGCTTGGAGGTGTAAACCAAGTGCCCTTCTCTTAAGGTGTGCTTGTGTGTGTGATTGTATTTATTGATTAAGCCTAGATTGTGTTTGTAAAAAAGAAAAAAGCTTGCTGAAAATAAACTAAAATTAACAACAAAAAATGAACAGCAAAACAATTAACTAAACCCCACCCAAACTGGGTTTGCAAACGTTGTGCTAAGTTGTGGCTAAATCGATAGAAAATACACTTAAAATGTCAAGAGATCTAAATATCGTTGTGAATAGGATCAAGTGACACTACGCTACTGGAAAGTGGTGCATCAACAAGAAAAACCTGGAGAGGAAGATTGCTACAAAAAGATAGGGAGATGGGCGAAACACCTAGGGAAACCGATGGGACCCTAAGGCCAAGGACCAAACAAGTTGTAATATGAAACTATAGATGGTGACAACCTATCTTTATAGATCTGAAACATAAGGGTACAGATCTAGAAAATATTGTTGAAAGCAATGCAGAAACTCATACTACTCACTCAACTAAACTCCTCCTATAAAGGTGGAAGTGTACTAGAAGCCCTAGGAGGGGCTAAATTCAACCTCAACGAGTAAATCATAGTAGGTCAAGGCCTAAGTGGGTTGAGATAGATGTTAGACAAACCAGTAGACAACTCTCTGCAAAACCTAGAAACAAATCTGAGAAAAACCCTAAAACCTGTTAGAGAATTATATATTACAGAGCAATGGAACACATAGAATATTGCATAAATATAAACACAGAAAATGCATAAAAACAGAGAGATACAGATATACGTGGTTCACCTAGTTTGGGCTACGTCCACCCTGAACAACCAGTCCTTCCTTTCTGTTATCCAGTAAAATGAAAAGACATAACCTACAACAGATCCATTGTAATATCCTCTGTTTCTCTCATAATCTCACTTGTCTGTTTCTCTCTCAGCGAATACACATCTATTACACATCCTCAATATAGTGCCCTCATACAAATAAAGGGGTTGCCTTCTAGGGCATAAAACCCTAAAGTAAACATAATTTTTACCATCAGATCATCTGCCTAATGAATGGCCCAAATCGACTAGAAATTACTATAATTTTACAAGGCAATTTTACATATGTTTTTAGCTTCGGGGCGTTGCCCCCCAAACCCTCACCGGGGGACCACTGGCCCTCGGACCACCTAGCTGGGGGGAATTAGCCCCCCCAAACCCCCACAGGGGGGAGAAGTCCCCCCCGCACCCCCCACATGGAGGGGTGTACAAACTTCTTGGGGTATACAGCCAGCTGAAACAAAGGCATCTAAATAATCATGCTCCACACCCAAAAAAACCCAAAATTCGTAGGTATTTCCCTGTCTTTCAGGTCGGATCTCTTTTTTTTTGGGTTGATAAGTGTGCTCTGGCCTCTAAATCACACTTTTTGAGCTAAAAGGCGTGATTTCTGCTCCGTGGATCCTGGATGGAAAATGTCAGAAAAAATTGCTGCCTTTGTCGTGGATGTTTCCTGTGACTTGCGGAAAGGACCCGCAAGCTTGCGGAGGTAAAACATTTAATAGATCTAGGGTTAAAAAACTAGGAAACATTAAGAGAATTGAAGAAACAAGAAACCCTAAGCTAAAAACTGAAGGTCACCTAGGTTTCTGAATTTGAAGTATAAACCCAGTGGAGTCGCCAATTTTGTTGTAGTGTTTTCATCTCAAAGTTGTACGAGAAGAACCCACTTAAGATTGTGGATAATAAACAATCTCAACAATATAAATGGCTGCTAAAAATTGTAGATCTGCAACAAATGATAGCAACAAAACCTGCCAATGTCTGGATCTTTGCCATATTCATAGTTAAACAACAAAAAGAAAGAGTAATAACTCTAATCATCCAATGGAAACTAGATATACAAAGAATAATTTTATTATAACACATGTGAAGGTTACAAATAGATGTTACCAGTCCCCCTCTATGGGATGGAAGGGTCACCCACTCATGAGGTTTGAAACATTTCACACACACTCGAAAATCACTAGTATGATCTACTGCATCATTGGACCATCAAGTGTATGAATCATGAACATGAAACAACCAAGTCAAAGGGAAATAATGAGTCCCTTTACTTGATCCGAGGCACCGAACAAGAATGGAAGTTGGAAACAAGATACACCGCCCTCTAGGGTGTTATTCTGGAATAAATGAGATGATGTTGATAGAATAGGGACTGCGATAGATGAGGCAATGAGGATCCTCAACAAAGGCACAAGGGAAAATAGTAATGTGACTAATGGACTGACACCAGGGATAATGGAAAAAGTGGTACTAAGGGACAAACGAATGACTTCCCTTGTCAAAGCATAAAGTGCATGGTTGACCTCACAACGATTGACTCAACTCCAGAGGGGATTGGGATAATATGACTGGAGGCTAAAATGAGTAGCATAGGATGAACGGTATGCAAATATGGATGGAATAATGTGACATGATATAATGGGACGTGAAATAGAATCCATGAATACAAGGGTGACTCATCGTGGGTGCTCTGAACAAGGGTGACTCGATGACACTACCACACAGACTAGGCCCAGTAGGGACCATCAAGACATGATTAGGAGGAGGTGGAATTCAAATTACAAGTGTCTCTTTATGAAGAAATTTGATTTTGAGAGGCGACGAAGTGACCCTTCTTGGAAAAATGACTTCGCGGTGAAGTTTCAAATCATAAAAAACTGAGGAAGACCCATTATAGAGCTTGATAAGATTTTTCCAACGGTGCTGACAATTTGTCAGGCTAAGCTATGGTTTGGTCGTAATAGGCGACAAAAAAATCATGGACTTTTCTATAAAAGGGTGTTTTCCCTCCAATTTGAGAGGAGGAGAAGGCCCTAAATCTTGTGGAGATCATGGTGGAAAAACTGACCATCAGAATCAGGATCTATGACTTTCAAGCAAGACTTGGTCTTACTTGTCTAAAGATAGCCTTATTGTTTATTAGAATGATGGTTCCTGGTGAAGAATTAAGGGAAGAGGAAAACAAGAATGAACTACTAGAGGAGGTCTAGGATCATCCTTGCCAACTAGGTCAAACATGGGGACTATGTGGACATAAAGAAGAGTATTTGAAAATATGGTATCAAACATCAATGATATATGATGTGCATATGGCTCGCTGGAGAAGGTAGTAGGACATACTATCCAAGGAATGGGAGGATAAATGACCATACCTATATCCAGTGGGATCTAGGCCAATACTTAACTTAGAAGATGGCTAGGGGAAAAACATCATTCCACCAAGCATGGGATACTGATCCAGTATGAAAAGGTGGGAATGATGCCCCCCTAGTAGGATAAGTTTGTGGAGTGCCATTGTGTTTTGAGTGCTCAAAAAAGGGATTCAAGCATCTTGGTCCAACTTGGCATGAGATACCTCTTGGCTTAGTGGGTCCCGACCCAAGTTTAGAGGTAATTTTTCTAAAGAAATGCCTACACAACTGGCCCTTTTGACATAGACCCGCAAAGCACAGATTCAAGTCTCACCCAAAGTAGTATGGGGGGATGTTGGAACCAAGTTTCTGCACCCAGATATGAGCGTGCTGTTGTTTTATTTCCTAAACCTTCCTTTGCATGGATTGATAAGCCCTTAAGGCCTATCGATATCTTCCTTTTACTCACCTCTAGACCTTCGCAAAGGTCTACAACTGTCTTTCGCAGACCCTAAACAGGTGAATCAACCACTTGCATGTCTTTGTGATTACTCCTAACTCAGGATTTACCCAGATCAACTTAAGTGTTCAATAACTTTAAGATGCAACAAGATATTCTTCGCCTAAATAGTTATTATTACTTGCGTTCACATGATAATATAAATCAGGTAAAATTTACGCATCAATAAAATATTATTTCACAAGCCCATCATTCATCATAACATAATAGCACATTTAGTCATAACAGAAGGAAATAAATAAACATAGGAATTTCCAGAATAATCTCTTTATTAAGACTCCAGTTCTTCTTATAGACTCAAGACTTCCCTATGCACTCAATTGTAGGGGTTCGTGCAATCAACTGCAGACTCTACTCTAGGCCTCTGCACACATAGATGCATAGCCTCTCTTCTACTCTAAGACTTCTTCACTCTTTCTCTTACTAACCCATTACATTCATCTTGATTGATATCTACTTCTTAGGCTCTCTAAGACTCTCCTTTTTATACAATCCCATGGTCAGCGGGCCATGGGTAGATCTCTTAAAGCCAACACAAATTAAATAAAAGAAGGGTAAAACCATTTCTAACACTTTACTATCTATTTGCTCTGTGACCACAACTTGCGAAGACTTTACATTCTTTACAACAAAACTTGTGCTTTTTGCCCCAAAACTTGGGCTTTTGCCCCAAAATTGACCCTAGGGGACCCTGTCCCAATAGGCCCCCAACACAAATATCGTGACTTGCCCTTGAGTCACTCTACTGACATGAAGATCTTACTGCAGAGACCTCCCAACTCTGCTTGTGCCACTGCTACCTCAGCTGTGGTCTGTGTGGCTTCCTGTTTGATCTGCTCCACCAACTGCTATGTTGCTAGCTCTACACTATCTTCCTTGATCTGCTGTTGTGTTCTTTCTAGGCTTGCCAGATTCTCCTCAATGGTGGTTGAGATAACATAGGCCCCATCTAGCCAAGGTGCCAATCTTGCCTTGAGGACCGCCTCTTTCCTTTGAGCTATCTCCACCTGTTCGAGCAACTTTTTTGCCTCATGTAGCTTGGCCAATCACTCTGATATGGTGACTGTGCATGCCATCGCTCTTGCTTCATCATACTTCTGCTGCAATTCATGGGCTTCCATGTTCAACCTATACATGTTAGGTTCTTCCTGGAGAATCATGACTACCTCCATGGACTACTCAAAGAGCGCGGTGCAATCTGCCACTGTGGCATCTACTTCTGTGACTCGATCCTTTACAGCTGATTCGCATTGTTCTCTGAACTATGGTGGAGTTGAAGGTTGTGACTTCAACTCCACCTATATTATCTTCAGGTTTATTTCAAACTGAACCTTGGCCAGTTCCATCTTCATGTCGCACACACTTGCAACTAGCTTCCTGATATTCACATACACTGGTGCTTCCTCCAGGATATGTAGTTCAGCGACTATCGTGCATGCCTCGGCCACTATAGTGATAGTTTGGTCATTTTTTGGATGAACCTTATTCCATGCTTCTGGTGCTTCTATCTTCTCCATGAACATATCTTCGTTGTTGACCTTGTACTCGCCGGGCATGCTCATCGCATGTTGTTCCTAGGCCTTAATCTCTGTGTTCACACTTGCTTGCAGTGTGTGAAGGAACTCACTAGGGAGTGTGGCCATGTTGAGCCCCACATTATTCAAAGTTATGATAGTAGCCTTGTTAGCGGCCACCTCAACACTCAAATCTCCATCAGGCAGTGCGACTGCCTAGAGATCCATTGAGCGAACCAGCTCTTATTTTTGAGTGGTCCTTGGTTCCAAACTAGTTGAGGCAGCACTGCTCTATCTTGTAGCTACCTGGAGTCTAGTCATTTGGATCTGCAACTCGTGCAGACTCGTTTGTATGGTGCTTAGAGCCTACTTCTACTGATGCTCAAATTGTTGCAGCAGCTTTGCTATTGTATCCCGCACCTTGTCTCCAATATCATCCAAGTTTCCCTTTGTCAAGGTAATTAGATCTAGGGATGAATTAGAGGCTTTTGTCTTCTTGCATGTTCCTTCCTTTTCCTACTCCCTGTACCTCTTCACTTGGAAGGGAGTGCTTTCCTGTTGTTCTCCACCACCCTACTTTGACCTCTCATTTTCCTCCGCTTGGAGCGAAGGAGATTTCTAACTTCTGTCGGAGCTGTGCTCTTCTTACTCTTCTTGTTCCTTCGTAGTGCACTCCACTTCTATCGGGCCTTCTCCTCAGTCTCCTTCTTCCTCTTCTAAGCCAACAACTGAACCTTCAGTCTGGTTGCTTCCTTTTTCTACTTCTTCGCAGACTTGCTAGTCTTGGTGGCCAAATCAGATGCTAAATTCCAGTCTCTTGGCCATTGCTTGAGGACCTTCGGAATAGCGTCATCCGTAGCCAAGTAGGGTAAGTCAAACCACTTCTGATCCGGATCCTTCTATGCTTGGATATAAACATGATGGAAGTCTTCTTTGAACTCCACATACCCAGATAGCTGCTCAAACATGGTTGGACAACCATGGCTTTTGGTTGATGGTTGCATGGATGATCTCCTCCATCAGTATGCAAAAGACTTTGCTTTCTCTAACTCATGCAATGTCCTTTGTGGCCCATAAAGATGCAAACTTTGTTGCTTCTAGTAAATCTGTCTCGGTCAGAGGAAATTGCTTGTCCTCTAGCAACTCCAACGCGACTAGCACAATCGAGAGTAACAACCAGGAATAGTGAAAGGTATTACTTTGGTCATGTGCCTCTCTGTAGCTCACAAGGAACTCACTATAGAGGTAGCGTGCTCACTTGAATTGTACACCCTCTATGCACTGAGCTTCTAAATAAATTACCGGTACTAGCACCTCGTCCGCGTGGCACTTCTCATGAATTTTCTAGCTAAACTTTGAGTGGAAACCTTCACCGTGGGGTCAGTAATTCTGGTAATGAAATACTCACATGGTCATGCTCACTTGTCTTTCCACCAAATGCCTTTGTTGGATTCAGTCTTGAATGAGGTAATAATGTGATCCGATGGATCAACATATTAGTTATGGGGATCGACTCATTCAACCACAGGCACCCGTCATGCTCCATGCACAAAAACTACTTGATGACAATTAGGTTTATTGAAGTGCGGTGGTAGTGAGGCATCCATAATAGGTTCAACAACTCTGAATTTTTAGCTCTGTGAATTCATTGCAATAGCTCTAGCACGGTGACACTAGACTCCTTATAAAACACCCTGCTCATGAAGGTGTCTCTAGAAAGGTGGGGGAATTGCTTGAGGTCCGCGAAATCCCAATCTTCAGCTTCAGATGTGGGATCTGCACCAAGTGTGTACCTTTAAAGAGTAGGTTCTCCGGTAGCAGTGGTGTGTTAAGGAGGAACTGTCCCTCATCTGGGTCCTTCGGTACCTTCACTTTCCCATAGGAATATACTTTGAAAGCTTAGAAATAAGGTCTACCCCCTCAATATCTATGTCTTCCATGCCCTTCTCGGCCTCTAGATCTACCACTTTCCCCTTCTCTTTTGCACTTGCCTTTTCTTTCCACTGAGCCTATGTAGCTACATGCTTCCTCAGTGATTCACACACCATTATCAACTTCTTCTGCTTATCCTTCTTTGGCTTGGGGCCTCTCTCGTCGGTGTAGGCTTCAGCCTAGGTGACCTCGGCATCGTAGCCACTATTGCTGGAACCTCCATACTCACAACCTTAGGGGTAGCTCCTTTAGAGGCAATAGTCTCTCCAATGCTTGTAGTTTCTATGGGACATGATCTTAACATGATGTTGTAGATGAGCTTTTTGTCTAACACGGGATACTGATCAAACACGGGGTTAGCGAGAAAATCCTCAAAGAACTCATGGTTCATGCATAACAAACAACACAACTCATAAATTCTCAGAATGTAAAGTTTTTCTCGCTAGACGGACACCTGTAATTTATAGGTGAATTCGAATTCAAATTTGATTGTTCCCCCTAAAATCTGTCCATAAATGTGATATTGGGGGCATATTCCCAAATATTTCACTCGTAATTTCAGCCTTAAATTCCTTAAATGTCACCCCTTCTCTCCTTTTAACCCTCTCCTAGCGGTCACATCATGAATAGTGACGGTAATGGTCACTTTTTGGCTACACTGCATGGTCTCTCCTTCTATAACATAGCTCCTTTCACACTTCTTCTGGTACTGTTAAACCCTCCTGTTTTGTGTAGACCCCCTGTCGCGCAACTCTACAACCCAGGTAGTATAGTTTATAGTATCATGCCTCCTTGCAGTTGCCTAGAGTGTTAAGACTTTGCTACCATCATGTAGTCATTGGGTCGGATCCTCGGTGTATGTCTTCAATCAGCTGCCATTAACCTTTCCTGGAAATGGATCTCCATTCAATTTCACAAGCTGAACTGATCCACCATTGGTAATCTCTTTGATCACATATGGCCCCAACGAATGTATTTGAAATTTTCCTGGAAACTTATCAAAATTACTCTCATATAAAAAAACTAAATCATTTACCTTGAAGGTGCAAAGATTGATGTGCCAATCATGCCATGCCTTTTCGTGTTCCTTCTGAATCAGCTGAAGCAATCCAACCAAAACCCTATCTTCCTTGAGTTCTGTCAGCTACCTAAGCTATTCTTCTAAGGCTTCATGGTTCACCATTCCTATGACGACCACTATGTGTAGACTAGGCATGACATATTCCATAGGCATCACAACCTCTACGCCATAGACCAACCTAAACAGTGTCTGACCAATAAGATTTTTGCAGGTAGTTCTATAATCCCACAACACAGCTGGTATGCACATATCCCAATCATTTCTCTACGCATTGCAAAACTTTGTCAATGTGTTCTCCAATATAGTGCTTCAACTCTCCCATTTGCTTGAGGATGATATGGCATACTCTTCTTATGGTAAACATGGAATTATTCTATTAGCGTGCTGATCATTTCATTAAGAAAATGTGTACCACGATCACTCATTAAAATATTCAAGCAACCAAACCTGGTCAACACATACTCAAACAAAGAGTTTTGCTGATGTTTCCCTTGTGTAGTCCTTTATAGGCTGTGCCTCTACCCATGTGGTCAAATACTCGGTCACGTTGATGGTATATCACACCCTTGTATTGTTGCCTGGAGGCTGAATCGGTCCTACAAAGTCAATTGCCCACTTCTCAAATGGCTAAAATGATACTTTCTTATTCAAGGGCATCTTATCCCTCTGTGATGGCTTGCCCATTCTCTAACATGCATCACATGCCCTACAATATTCTTTCAAATACTTATGCAATGTTGGCCACCACAACCTAGTGCGTAAAATCTTCTACATCATTGATTTTCCTACGTAATGGCCTCCCAAAACTCCTCCATGAGCTTCAGCTAGGATATTGTTTTGTTCAAAATAAGGCACATGGCATCATAGTATCTCGTCAGATCCCATCTTATACAAGTGACCTGCAATAACAGAAAAATCTATCGTGTGCACCACCAATTCCTTCTTCTCTTGACTATTGTATCCTTTTGGAGCCATTCCCGTAGTCAAGAAGTGGGTAATGTCTACAAATGATTGTGTGCTACACGCACCGCAAAAGAGATGCATGTCAGGTAGTCCTTCATCCAAATTAGTAGGATCCTCTCTTGTTTCAATGCATGATAGATGATCTGGTCATGAATTCAACCACCTTGGCTTCAAAATTACTTTGAAATCATACTCTTGAAACAATAGCAGCCATCTGCATATTTCCCCCCCAACACAAGCTTGTTGACTAGGTACTTTCATGCAAAATGGTCTGTATACATCTTAAAGTGTTAGCCTAGTAGGTAATGTTTGAATTTATGGAAGGCATACACCATAGCCAACCCTTCGTGCTCTGTTCCCGAATAATTATTTTTAGCCTTCAACAACTTCCTGCATGCAAACATGATAGGGTGATCCAATTCTCCTTCACGACGTGTGTTAGCACTACTCGCAACACAATGCATGATGCATCCACATGCAGATGAAACTACTCCTTCCAATCTGGGAAGACTAGGATCAATGTGGTGACCATTTTCTCCTTTAATACATCCAGACTTCACTGACATTCTTCATCCCAATAGAATGTAGCGTCCTTCTTCAATAGTTTTTCCATCGGCGTGGTAATTTGAGCATAAATGTTGATGAACTTCCAATAGTATCCAGTATGACCCAGTGTTGTGCACATCTTCTTAACACTCCTTGGCACCTCCAAAGTTAATGATAACTATGATCTTAGTAGGGTCCACCATTAAGCATTTTCTGCAGACTACATGACCTAGCAAGATTCTAAAGGGGATGCAGAACAAACATTTATTTAAGTTCAACGCAATCTGATACCTTCGACACGTATCCATCATCAAGTGGAAAATAGTGACATGGCGCTTTACCAGTCTAAACACTGTCCAATCATCAAAATATACCTCCAAAAACTTGTGAATGAACTCTTTGAACACCGCAATGACTATGCGCGAGAATATTGTTGGTGTATTCTTAAGTCCAAAAGGAATTACTGTATATTAAAATCATCTACACTCAGTCACGAAGGTCGTCTTACTCCTGTCTTCTTGTGAGATCTTTATTTGATGATATCTAGAGAACCCACCAGTGAATGAATATGCTTCCTATCCACCAACATTATCCAATACCTCATCTTCAAATATATTTGGAAAAGAATCATGAACGCAAGCATCGTTCAACTTCATGAGATCTATGCAAATCCTTATCTCATCTTTCTACTTATTTTCCTGAACTACCATTGGAATTACCCAATTAGATTCCTCCACTGTTTTAATAATACTTGCTGCAAGCATCTTGTCCAACTCCAGATGGACCTTTTCCTTGTACTTGGGAGTAAGGCAATATAGTCTCTGTTTAATAGGCTTCACATCTAGTTTCAAATTTATTTTCATCACTCCCAAACCACCTATGATGCCTTTCAAGTATGAAAAATTTGTAGGGAACAAATCTGATACTTGCGGAGCAACTCAGTGACCTTATCTACTATGGCATCGTTCCAATAGTCCCCAATGTTCGCAAAATTTAGCTCTACTTCTGTGACAATGTTCACTTGCCTAGTTTTCAGCGGCGCAGTGATATCTAGATTCTCTATTTGTGGCCCCTCATATTTTCGGTGACCTTCTGTCTCTAGGATATTAATGTTCCTTAGGTCCTCATCTTCTTCTTCAGTGGTCACATTGTAGCACTCCAGAGCATGACGCAACTAGGTGGTCCAAATTAGTTGAATCAAATCTAAGGGATCCTGCAGGATTCTGAAGATCATTGTCTTCACCTCTTGCAACACTTCGTCAATACATTCGAGCCCATATTCAAAGTTGAATGTCATTAAGAATCCCTGTCTCAAAATATCCCACTCTTTAGTGCCTTGGTGGAGCTCTATTTCCAGGTACCATTTGATTGGGATTACATCCAAAGTGTAATAGAACAAATGCACCCACACCGGTTTCAACTCTTCTCCATAAGCATCAGTCCATTTTCTAAGTGATTGCACGGATCACTCCTCCCATAATATTTCTCTATTAGTCTCACTTTTGGCCGACCAAACCACAACCTCATCATTTGTCTGTATTCACGCCATCCATCAAAACTATCTTTGTGCATACCCCACCATCTTGTGGGCGTAGCGTGCAACACCGAATCTAGTGCTTGGAATAGATGCTTATGATGCACTTCCCTTTCAAATGCATCCAAAAATTTATCTATCCTAGTTAGACCATCATAATAAGTCAAACTCCTTACCTTCGATGAGACACAATGCAACGATTTAGTCATCATGTTACAGTGCAACGTAGATACTTCATGCAACCTATTCTACTAGTGTTCCAACTCCTCATCTAAATATGATATATAGGAACTTTCACGGTCCCATGTAATGCACCCATCTACTGTCAGATTCACCCAACCTTGGTCTCGCGCTGTTATTTTATAGATATGGTCCAAATCATTTCACTTTCATAATCATAGACCAGTTTAGTATAATGCGGTCTTTTTGCAAGGTCCAGAGGTACTACAACATGGAGTGACTTCCTTTCAAATGACATCATCCGCTTCTTCAAATTGATCACCCCATTCATGTCAATAGCCCAATGTATCCCAATGAGTGCAAGGTAAGGATTATTTTCATAGACAATATCTATCACTTCGAAATTAGACAACACACTCGCGCCTTCAATATCTACTGTCACTCCTTGCAATCTTCCCATGGGGATAATTTTTTGTTGATTTTCCATTCTCAATTGAATCAGAGACCACTGCAACGTAGGTCTCCCCATTTGTTCCCATGTTTGTTTAGGCAATACTTTCGCATTTGAACCCAAATCTAGAATAACTTGATCCATTTCATACTCCCCTATTTTCGTAGTGAGTCTCATCCCATGCACTTTTCTTGCCTTATGCTTACAATTTTTCTGACTATGTGCAACCCTTCAAGAGCATTTTCTTTTCTGGCACACTTATTTATTAATTCTTGTAATCCTTTCATGGCCTTAGTGTGGCTTAGAAATTTCATGCAAGTGTCCAGAAAGGTGGTAAGCATGGATGGGTCCATTTCTTTAGACTGCTTATCCTAACCTCCTAAGGTAGAAGCCTCAGCAAAGCTTTTCTTTGCTTCCATGAAGGTTTCTTTCGTGCACCCCAAATCAAACTCAACTTCTTTTTCTAGGGCCTTGTGGACCCATGAACTCTCTTCAGGTTGCTTTCCCTTATATTTTCTAGTCATCATTCCACTTTGTAGCACGATATTCACATTAGGATCCTCTTCACGGGGTTCATCCCTCATCATCTGTAGGTTCTGGCTAGGTTGCCCAAGCCGCGTCCCGTTTGCCTGCATCTTAGCTATTAATACATGGCAATATTTTGTCACATGGTCAAACTGAGTGCAATATAGGCACGATAGGCACGTCAAGTTCATACATTCCCATGCGAGTGTGTCTTGGTACTCCATAATTGTAGCAAATAACTTGTCCCCGACCTCTTGCAAGTCCTCCTTCGCCTCGGCCTTGTCCACTCCCTTGATATCCTCCTCGCACTCCCCCAGCACCTTGATCCAAAGGTTGAGTTTCCATATGCATTCGATACATTGGCATTCTTTCCATCATCATCTCAGAGCTATGACAGTTATGTTCATCGTGGCCTGCTGATTTGCAGAAGTTGCAGAAGAGTTGTTGCGGTGTCTGTACAAATTTCTGCAGTAAGTGACAATTATTTGTCACATGTTTTCTAGCTACCTAATAGATAGTGCACCATAGTGTGGGCCCCGTACTTGGACCTGCTTGAGATTTTGGCCTCAGAGGCATCGACCCTCCTTATGCAACATAATTCGTGAAGACGCGGCAATGATCTTTATCATGCCCCTCACTCTTACATTTCAAACACCAAACTTCTTCGCGCACCATTGGCTGACCCACTTTATCTTTCTTCAGACTTTGGAACTCTAGGAAAAGATTCTACAACTTCACGTGAATCTGCTGAACTCCCAAAGAAGCATCTGCAATCAACATTTCATGTAGTCTCATCGCAATTTCCAGGGCTTCGTCGTGGGTCCCAATCTTTTGTTGTGATAAAGCAACCCTTAAATGAGGCAAGAGTGAAGCCACAAACCATTCACTGTGTTTCCCATTTGTAAGATTCATGTTAGCTTCATGAATCTGGCATTTCAATATTTAACCCAGCTCCTAGTGTGTTTTTCTAGGCCTCACCATGATTTCCTTGAATCCAATGATCGATTGCACTTCAAATTTGGGCCTACTAAATTCCTTATTCAGTGCAGTCTGAATGTCACACAATGTAGCCATTGGGTTATTGGTGCAGTACTTAATGTACCACATTAGCATGTGATCCTGTAAAGCAGTAACCAACATTTCTTTCTTCATCTGATCATCTATAATATTCTTGGCTATCCATACAACCTTCGCAACGAACCAAAATTGGTCCGGGTCCTCATTTCCCAAGCCCTTGAAAATGGGAAACTTCATTGCATTCGCCATACTAAATAGCGATGGAGGTGGAGGTGGTGTGGGCGAAGGTGTATGTTGTGGAGGTGAAGATGGAAGTGGTGTGGCTAGATGCGGTATTCATGGGAACCCTTGCCTTATGAACTAGATAGCGCTTTGTGGTGAATCATGTGTTGCTCCTTCGACGTCACTCAGAGGAGGCTCAAACAACGGGCTATATTCAATGCATGTTATCCAGCTATCCCTGAATAACTTTCCACTTCGCGTAGCTCCAAAAATCAAGGTAATTGCATAACCTGCTTTTCACACAAGAGAAATTTAATCCAAGTATTCAAAGATCTTAAATACTTACCTCGCGGTCCTTTGAAGAAGCGTCGCTCTGCTTTGCTGTAGCTGACCGAGGTATTGATCGTGAATTATGTCACAAATCCTCCTATGATGCGATCAAGCCACTAATTGGCAGCGCATGTGATCTTATCTTCAGAGGCTTCCAATCTCCGCACTAGCTCTGGGGTCCACACTATTGGACTGTCAAACCTCCACCTTCCCTGTTTGTTTGCCAATTTAGCGATCCACTCGTATAGCTTGATCGGGAAGGAACAAATGAAAATTTTGTGTATCTTTGTGTACAAATACCTATCCAACCACTATTTTTTCATCAATCGCGGACTTTTGTTTTCCTGTGTCATGAATTCGTGGATCTTTCTATCCAACAACTCCTAAATTTCTTTCTTTGTTGGATTCCAGTGATGCGACATCCCACAACTCTTTATGGAGATCTAGGTCCTGGCAATGGAACCATTTGTTGGCTTAGTGGGTCTTGACCTAGGGTCAGAGTTAAGCTTTCCAAACAAATCCCTAGACTACTAGATATTTCGGTATCAACCCACGAAGTTCGGACTGAAGTCTCACCCAAAGCAGTATGGGGGGGATGTTGGAACCAAGTTGTCGCACTCAGATATGAGTGTGTTGTTGTTTTATGCCCTAAACGTGCCTTTGTGCAGATCAATAAGCCCTTAAGGCCTATCGATATAACTTCCTTTTACTCACCTCTAGACCTTTGAGAAGGTCTACAACTATCTTTCGTGGACCCTAAATAGGTGAATCAACCATTTACGCACCTCTGTGATTACTCCTAACTCTAGATTTACCTAGATCGGATTAAGTGTTCAATAAATTTAACATGCAACAAGATATACTTCGCATAAATAGTTATTATTACTTGTGTTCATATGATAATATAAATCAGGTAAAATTGCACATCAATACAGTATTATTTCACAAACCCATCATTCATCATAACATAATAGTGCATTCAGTGATAACATAAGGAAATAGATAAACACAAGAATATAATCTCCTTATTAATACGCTAGTTCTTCTTACAAACTCAAGACTTCCCTAAGCACTCAGCGGCAGGGGTCTGCGAACTCAGCTGCAGACTCTACTTTAGGCATTTTGCACACAGCTACAAAGCCTCTCTTCTACTTTAAGATTTATTCGCTCTTTCTCTTACTAATCCATTACATTCATATTGATTGATATCTACTATGTCTTAGACTCTCCTTTTTATACCATCCCATGGTCCACAGATGATGGGTAGATCTACTAAAGCCGACACAACTTAAATAAAATAAGGGTAAAACCCTTTCTGACACTTTACTATCTACGCACTCCGCGACCACAAATTGCGGAGACTTTACATTCTTTACAACAAAAATTGGGCTTTTTTCCCCAAAATTGAACCAGGGGACCCTATCCCAACAATCCTCCAAATGATGATAAGGAGCTGTAGGGGCCTATGTCCCCCCCATTATGCTATGGCCGTACTGGATGTATTTATAGTGGTCGAATCCAAACACTTATATGATACATAATATGATTATGCATTTTAAATCACGATGATGGTCCACCATGTGTTTTGTTTATGGTTGTCTTCTGTGGTATGCATGTGATAAATTCCAATCTAGAACGTTATTTTCAATGGTATCTACATAGTTATTTTGGGCTCTAGGAACATGACTGAAATCAATGGTTTCAAATTCACGTACCAAAAACTTAACTCATAGACATTTTCTAAATAGGAATTGGTTATGCACATGATATACACCATTCAATTGCATGAAAATTAGCAAGGAATATAAATGAACATGAAGGTGAAAGATGTAATGAGTAAGGGCATCAACTAACAAACCTATCACTACATCATATTCGGCTTGGTTATTGGTGGCAGATCCAATGCACACGCCATTCAAAAGGACTAACATATGCAAGGAGGTAAAAATGGCCCATGATGTTGAGGCTAGATTCCTAGAGAAGTGACTTGCATCATCAGCTTGACCAATATATGGTGTGGATGATGGATCCATCTGAAATGCGAAAAAGATAACGGATGAGATGATGCAATCTACCTGACTTCATGTCAGAAATAAAGACATGCAAATCAAAGGGATGTTCTATGCAAAAGATTTCTTGAGGTAGAGCGCATTGGGAGAATTAGGAAGGGAATGGCCTTTAGAATCCTCCAAATGAATCCCCCTTTGCCTAAGTGCAAGGGTAATCAGGGGTAGACATAGTTTCCATGATGTCCTCATTAGGATGGGAGATGGGTGGACGGGAGGAGGATTGACTACATGATGTGGTGGCATTACCTGGTGCATCAGCCTAAGAAAGAAGGTTCACATATGCATCATCTTGAATGGGAGATGATGAGCTAGTAGATGGAGGATCTACAGATGTCAAGACCTGGGATTCTATCGAAAGAGGTCCAATAGAAGTGAGTGCATAAACCTCATAAAGGTTTTCCTGTGAGGAACTTAAGAATGACGATAGGTAAAGGATATGCCCTGTGGTGTCCATCATCTTGACATCGAGGGGAGGGATCAAGATGGTGGGACTAGAGTCCCCATGTTCTGGTTGAATAGTGGTATGAGAATCCATGAGTAGAGGAGTAGATGATCCACTACCAGTGACATCGTATTTGCTAAGTGCCTCAAGGCAATCACAAAATTCATCGAGATGAGGGAAACAATGGGAATAGTGACCATGATGATCACATAAGGCATGAGGGTGATTTGTGGGCAACGTTTGAGTTTCTTTGGTGGACCCAACAAGTTAACATGGACTTTAGGGATATTTGACTCAAGGAACGTTTCATGAAGCAAAGGTTTGAGTTGAGGAAGTTCAGGATAATTATTGATGGTGCGCCAAACAACTTTACATAAAGCACACGGAGGTGACAAATTTGGGGCCTTAGGGATTGGAGTAGCTTGGGGAGCCTTGTCCTTAGGTTCTTTCCTCTTATCTTTGCCCCCTTTCTGGATGATTTCACAGTAGAAGTGTGTTCTTATTGAAGTTGTGATGGAACTGAAGCAGTGGTAGGGGCCATAGGGAATGGTCGAACTGGGGCCACATCATGATAAGGTCTTGGTTGACCAAGTGAAATGTTTGTAGGGACATCGATGTACCATACTAGGATACCCAAATTCATGTTAGGAAGGACCAGTGAAGCCATGACAAGGACAGAAAATACTCTTGAAGGGGGGAATAGGAAAGGTATCTAGCCTATAACGTAATGCCCTGGCAGAATAAATCATGGATGGTTGAGACCTGGAGGAACAGTTCCTGGTGGAAACATACGAAAGGCCCTCATGAATGGAGGAGGTCCTGGGGGGGTGGATCCAGAGGGCTTAGCTAGGATGGAAACAAGAGGGTGCTAAGGAGCTTGCTATTGATCAGATGTACCAAATTGTTTAAGAGCAGCCCATGATGCTTGTAACATGAAAACACTCATAGAGTTAGCTCTGAGATGAGAGGGGGTGGACTAGGGAAAGAAACTAATAATGAGGAATATTTATAAACTCCAGGTGAAGCACTGGTGAGAGTAGTTGAATACTATTTATCGGGCACTGATGAGATAATGGACTTAGGGGAGGTCACAGATGTCAGCTCGTAGTAAGTCAGTTGATCGATGGTAATGATCTTCACTTCATGGGGGAAGCACATCTTGAGGAAAATTGTAGATGCAACGATTGACATGGCATATGTTTAACTACCACCTAAGAGAATTTCGTAATCCAAAGGGGCATCAATGACTTCAATGTCGACATGGACAGTCTTACCCACAAGAGTCACTAGACAGTTGCAGTACATAACAAGGGGATGGGAGGGGTGTCCATCCCAAGGACATAAAGTGATGGTGGAGGGGGAAAACTCAGGTGACTTGAGTTGTTTCCAAATGGTAGCAGACATCACATAGTTAGATTCACCTTTGTCAATAATGCATCGGGTGATGATGGCATTACGAACTCAAACTGATATCTAAAAAGTAATGGATGAAGGCAATGGGGGATTTTCTGATGTATCAACATGGAAGGCAATCAAACGACCATCAGAAGGATCTATTGTGCCCAAAGTAGTTAGTAGATATTTCTTTTGAGATGGGCACAACTAGACTACTTCCAGCATCGACATTGCGGTAGGTGATTGTACCAAGTCATCTACTATATTGTATGTATGGGAACTCGGTTAAAAGTTGCATTGCGACGTAATGGTCCCTTTGGAATATTGGGAATGGCCTAAAATTTAGGTTGAGGGATCCGTAACAGACCAGTTGGTGTTATATGAGCCTCAACAGATTCTTTGGTTTTGGACTCAGTGGTGGACGAAGTCGATGGATTGTTGTATTGATGTGACTGAGTTTGTAGGTTGATATCGGAGGGATTAACCTCATCAGAGTTCATCATAAGGATTTGGTAGTCATCAGGATTAGATAATTGTGGGGGATGGGTTGCTTGACCTAGCTGAGGTTGAGCAGCAACAAATCCTTGTTGAGGGAAAGGATTTGTGAGCACTGACATTGAGATGGTGCAGGATTCTGAGGTGTTTGTTGGTCTCTAGAAGCTTCTTGAGCTTCCAACATTTGGCACATCTGGGATAAGAGAGGACACTCATGAGTATAATGGTCTGTACTCCACAACATGCACAAGGCTTGTTTGTACAAATAGCCTTGTTCTGCTTGGGTTTGTTGCCCTATTGTTGGTTGTTGGTATTAGGTCAGTTCACTAGGTTGATTACCTTGATACAATGGTTACCCTTATTACCTTTCCCCTTATTCGTTTTCTTAAAAATTTGGGGATTGGTCGTGCTCTATTGTGCAAAACATTTGACCTTGAGGGGGAAGTGGCTGCTGGGGCTGAGGATCCATGGGAGGTTGCAACGCTAATGCTTGAGGGCCTGGAGTGCTAGTTTTTCCTTAAGGAGGAGCAATAGTTTGGTAGATAGGTTGGTACCATGAAAAAATTTTCCTAGCAGGAGGGGCATAATTGTTGGAGGAACTAGTGCCCCCCTGCAGATAGCTATAACTTTTTTGAGTATATGGTGAATGGTGTGAAATGGTTGCAATGATATTGTCAACATCATGAGATATCCTCGATGCATTGGAACTTCCAAGACAAGGGAGGTATGGAATGATGGTATAGACATAATCGGATTGTGCATAAATGAGGTCATATCTTAGAGAGGTTTGGAGAGCTTCTTCCTCAATCTGAGGAATAATGTGATGCAATGTACTTTCCAATGGGTGACAAAAGGCTCCTAAGAAACCAATCTAGATAGAGACCAACCTTGAAAGGCGGGGTAGGGCATGTTCTCCTCCTTCGATGCCACTCTTAGACATTTTCATAAAGGTGAGTGGTGGAGGACTGACAAAATGTGGTCAATAGCTCTATACTAGTGTCGTACCAGAGAGGTAACTGGAAATATGAAAGGAACGCTTTAGCAAGCATTCTGAAAAATGAATGAGATGTGGCGGGATAGTCTACATACCATTTTGCACCATCTCCAATGAGCATGCATTCGAATAGCCGAAGACAAATGGAGTCATCGGTAATGGAGTTGGACAAACAACACATGTGGAAGGATTTGACATGGTTGGTACGATCCTCTCCAGCATTACCCTCAAACTTTGGGATGTCAGAGGGAAACTTAGTTGGCATAGAAATCCAACCATCATTGTGGTGTATGGGGTCATTTATCAACTAGCTAAAATCTAGTAGACTTAAACCAGCCATAAAAGGGAGCTTTGGGGTTACCGGAACAGTTCCTGAGATGGTTCTACTTGATGTGACGATCGGGATAGAACTAGAGCCAACACCAGTAGTGGGTCTAGACATGGTGACAATATGTAGTGAAGGCGGCTTGGAAACAGATGAACCAGGAGAAGAGTCAATATGGGGACTCAAAGGCTATGAACTCGACTTTGACGGGGAGGGGTAATATGCTGAAGCAGAAACTGGGGGTGAAGGCCTACTAGTCACTGCGATAGACACCTTGGTGGCACAATGGTGGTAAGACACATGTGGCATGAACATGTTGAAGGGAAATCAACAATGTGCCTTTCTATTGATGAGGGGAGATAAATTTATTATGTTAAGTCTTGCCTTGGCAGTGTAAACCAAGTGCCCTTTGCTTAAGGTATGCTTGTGTGTGCGAGTGTATTTATTGATTAAGCCCATATCATGTTTGTAAAAAAGAAAAAATCTTGCCGAAAATAAACAGAAAATGAATAGCAAAACAATTAAATAAAACCCACCCCAACTGGGTTTGCAAACACTGTGTTAGTTGTTGGCTAAATTGAAGGAAAATACACTAAAACGGTCAAGAGATCTAAATGTCGATGCGACTAGGATCGAGTGACACTACACTCCTCGAAAGTGGTGTAGCAACAAGAAAACCCCAGAGAGGAAGATCATTGTAAAAAGATACGGAGATGGGTGAAACACCTAGGGAAACTGATGGGACTCTAAGGCCAAGGACCAAACAAGTTGTAATATGAAACTATGGATGGTGATAACCTATATTTATAGATCTGAAACAGAAGGGTACAAATTTGGAAAATATGGCTGAAATCGCTACAAAAACTTAGACTACTCACTCATCTAAACTCCTCCTATAAAGGTGGAAGCGTACTAGAAGCCCTAGGGGGGGCTAAATTCGACTTCGACAAGTAAATCAGAGTAGATCATGACCTAAGTAGGATGAGACAGAGGTCAGACAACCCAATAGACAACCCTCCATAAAACCCAAAAATAGATCTGACAAAAACCCTAAAACCCAAAAATCGCACTTATTCACCTCTTTTTTAGGTGGGATCACACTTTTCGGCTGATAAGTGTGCTCTAGCCTCTAGATCACACTTTTTTGGCTAAAAAGTGTGATTTCTGCTTCGTTGATCCCCATTGGCAAATCTCAGAAAACATTACCACCTTTGTCGTGACTGTTTCCTGTGACCTGTGGAAAAGACTAGAAAGCTTACAGAAGTTAGAAATTTAATAGACCTAGGGCTAAAAAACTAGGAAACATTAAGAGAATTGAAAAAAGAAGAAACCCTAAGTTGAAAACCGAAGGTCACCCAGGTTTCTGGATCTAGATGAAAAACAATATCAACAATATAAATGGCTTCTAAACATTGTAGATCTGCAGCAACTGATAGAAACAAAACCTACCAAATTATGGATATATGCCACAATCATAATTAAACAACAAAAAGAAAGAATGATAAATCCAATCATCCAATGGAAACTAGATATACAAAGAATAATTTTATTATAACACCTATGAAGGCAACAAATAGATGTTATCAGTCCCCCTCTATGGGATGGGTTCTTCGCTATCCTCAAACGTCTTTAGCTTGTGTAGAGTCTCTATCCTCTATAATGTATAAACCCAACAAAATATGGTGTGCAACAATGAAAATAATCAAAGTTACAATAGTGAGTGCAACAATGAAAATAATCAAAAGTGAATAATGAATGGAAAACCCTTCTATTTATAACAAAATATTGAGTTATCTCGAATAATGAACAATAATAAAATATTATTGATCCCATTCTGGAATAACCACTTGGTATAGAATTGGTTAAGTAGGGAAAAAGTATTTAACTTTATTAGAAAAAATAATAAATAAATTATTTAATTAATCATAAAAGGAATAGTAAGGAAAATAAAAAAGGGATTTATTTAATTATTCCTAAGTGATTTAGTCAAATTTGACAAAGAATAATAATTAATTAATTATTCTTAGAGAAAAATAAGATAGTTAATGATTGATCTATTTATTTTTCATGATTGGGTCAAATATGACAAAGAATAATGATTGAGCAATGGTTTAATTAATTATTCCTATAAGAAAATCAAATAAATAGTGATTTATTTAATTATTCTTCATGGGTTTAACTATAAATTACTTAACAAAGGTGGTTTATTAAGTAATTTCTCACAATGAAAGCAATTTTACTATGGCAAGATTGGCTTTACATGGTGTACTTCGATCAATCTAGTAAATTAGGCTAGATGACCAATTTTTTGGTGATAACACTGCCTACTTGATTTCAGTGAGTGCTTGTTGTCGTTTTCATGTATGTTAGCTTGTAGAAGCAATGTTTTAGTTTTCGTTCGCATCTCACTGTTGTTGCATGCATGATACTGTTTTTTCGTCGATGTTGTTATGCTCTTGCCTACAAAAAGATACCAAAATACCAAATATGTGAAGAAATATACCCAGAACATAGAACAATAAGAAATAATAGCAAGTATTTTATTGTTCAAAAAGGAAAGCAATGTTCACTTGCCTCTTCGAGGGGACAACCTCAAATAGAGCTGGGCTCAATTACAAAATAAGACACGATGCTCCTTGAGGAGAGCCTTTATCCTTTATATATTATTCATACATGCAATACCATGGTTCTTATTAATACCATATATCTAATACCATGAGCCATTTGCAACTAGTTGTGGTCCCTTCTTTAAATGCGGGTGAACCACTTACAATTATTAATATGGGCTTTATTGACTCTTTACTTAACTATAACTATGACTCGATCCTATTACATAAATAAGGGGGTTACGGTTGGACTCTAACATGCCCTTCCCCATAATAATAGCCTTGTCCTGAAGGCTAAAGCTGCGGAAACTACTGAAGGATACTGGATGGTTCCCAGGTCGCATCTTCTAGAGAGGTGTCTTTCCACTTGACGAGGACTTCCTTGATCGTGCAGTCGCGCAGGTGCTTTTCTCATGTGTTAAGAACCTATTGAGGTTGGAGCCAGATTGACCCTTATTCATCTAATTCAGGTAGACTGGTTTGAATTCGGCAATGGTTCCCAATCACTTTCTTGAGGCATGAGACATGGAAGACTGGATAGATTTTTGCAGTGGGTGGCAAAGCTATCTTATAGGTGACTTCTCCAATGCGCTGAAGTACTTGATACGGTCCATAGAATTTTGGAGATAATTTCTGACAACCCTTGTCTTTGAGTGATGTTTGCTTATATGGTTGCAGCCTCAAAAATACCTGATACAACAATGTTGACCTGCCTATTGCTTCATGCAGTTTTGAGCATGATGGGGATTCTCTCTGAGGTGGGCTAGCATGGTTGTGTAGTTTTGGAGGATTTGATCCACTTCTTGTACCTTCGAGTGTCCCTTGATATAAGAAGTAGGTGAAGGAGGGAGTTGTCCATAAACTATTTCATATGGAGTCAGTTTGGTGGTGGCATGATAGTTGGTGTTATACCGCCATTCAGCTAGAGGTAACCACTGTACCCATAGATGTTGCTTTTTTGAAGTGAAACACCTAAGGTAGGTCTCCAAACATTTGTTGACTACTTCAGTTTGACCATTAGTTTGGGGATGATAGGAAGTACTGAGTTGTAGTTGGTTACCTTGTAGCCTGAAGAGTTCCTACCAAAAGTTATTGGTGAAGATCAGGTCATGATCAAACACAATGGAAGTGGGCATGCCATGCAATTTGAAGATCTGGTCCATGAAAGATTGAGTGACGAAAGTCGGTGTAAAAGGGTGGGGTAGGGCGCAAAAAATGAGCATACTTAGAAAGTATGTCCACAACCACCATGATGACTGACTTGTTTCCTAACTTCGAAAGACCCGTAATGAAATCCATAGAAAACTCAGTCCAGATTGAGGCCGGGATGCGCAATGGCTGTTTTGTGCCTGGGGATTTGATTGTTTCTCCTTTGTGGCATTGACATACATTGCACTCAGCTACAAAAGTAAGAATGTCTTCTTTCATGAATGTCCAAAAGAATGAACGTCGAGTGTGAGCATAAGTCTTCTGAAAGCCTGAATGGCCTACAGTGGGAGATGAGTGCAACTCTGCCAAAATGCGGCTTTTGAGGGTGGATGTTGGTGATATCACAACTTTTTCCTTGTAGTGAAGAATCTCATCCTGCTAAGAGTAGTCCGCTGTGGAAGTTTCATCCACCTGCAATTGATTAATGAGTTGGGAGATCAAGGGATGTGAAAACCATTCCTTGCGAGCCTCTTCAATCCATTATGGAATTGGAAGGGAGATTGCAAGTAGGGTTCTTTCCTCCTCAAATTGGCATGATAACGCATCTTCTACGACATTTTCGTGCCCTTTCTCGTAAATTATCTCATAATCATATCCCAACATTTTTTCAAGCCATTTATTTTGCTCTGGTGAGGATAGGCATTGCTCCAAAAAATATTTAAGGCTTTGAGGGTCTATGCGGATTTGGAAACACCAACTCAATAAGTATGGTCGCCAGGTATCTACTACATGTAAGATGGCCATCATATCCTTCTCATAGATAGATTGTCCCACTTAGTTGTTGGCTAGTGAAGGCCAAGGGTCAACCTTCTTGCATTAATACCGCCCCAATACCTGTACCTGAAGCATCACATTCATTCACAAAAGATTTGATGAAGTTGGGTAGTGCTAATACGAGAGTGGAACACATGGCATGTTTGAGAGCTATAAATTCCTATTGCGCTTCATCATTCCAGAGAAATGAATTTTCCTTGAGGAGGTGAGTGAGGGGTTTAGCAATGCGACCATGATTGTAGACAAATTAGCATTAGTAGCCCGTGAGACCCAAAAATCCTCTCAAGCTCTTCAAGGTCTTTGGTTGAGGCCAATCCTGCATTTCCTGGATCTTTTTGGGGTCCACCCTGACACCTTCACGCCCCACAATGTGGCCCAAATACTCAACTTCTTCCATGCCAAAAGAGCACTTGGACATGTTGACAAATAATTTATGCTTCCAAAGCAGTTGCAAGAGCAGATCTACATGCTGAAGATGTGTGGCCTAGGTGCGGCTGTAGATGAGGATGTCATCAAAGAAAACAAGCACAAATTTTCTGAGATATGGTTTGAGTAGGTGGTTCATAAGGATCTGAAAAGTGGATGGGGCATTACAAAGACCAAATGGCATGACCAAGAACTCATAATGGCCTTCATGAGTTCGAAAAGCAGTCTTTGGAATGTGTACTTCTTTCATGTGAATTTGGTGATAGCCCCAGTGAAGGTCGAGCTTAGTAAATAATTGAGCCCCATGTAGTTCATCCAGAAAATCATTGACAACCGGGATGGGAAATTTATCTTTAACCATCAACTTGTTGAGGGCCTGGAAGTCTGGAAACATACACCATTCCCTATCTTTCTTGAGCACCATGAACACAAGTGATGAATAAGGAATAACGCTAGGATGAATGACACCTGCTTCTAAGAGTTCCTTGATGATTTTTTCAATTTCATTCTTTTGGAAAAACAAATATCTATATGGGCGCACATTTTGTGGTTGGGCCCTTTGGACCAAAGTAATGCTATGATCATGTTCCCCTCTCGAGCATGGAAGCTCATGAGGCTTGTCAAAGACTGGTAGATGGTTGTTTAAGATCTGTTGCATCTTAGGGTGAATATGAAGAGAAGTGGGTTCGAAGGCTTGGATGGCATTAAATTGGGATATAACTCCATCGTGGCCCTTTTTTAACAATTTTTCCATCCTATGTGAGCTGATGATAGATGGATCACACGCCTGGAGTCTGCGGAGGGTGTGTGTGTGGTTGTTCTGCTTACAGCTCATATATAACTCCTCGAAATCCACTGTGATTGGGCCAAGTGTGCGGAGCCATTCAACACCTAGGACAATGTCACACCCTCCCATGTGTATGGCAAACATGTGGGTCTTTAACTCATAATCCCCCATTTGAAGTTTGACATTTTCACAGCGGCCTTCACATTTCATTGTCCCCCCATCAACAATTTGGACCTGGAAGTTAGAGACTGCTCTGACAAAACAATGCACTACTTCTGTGACTCTTTGATGGATAAAGTTATGTGTATTTCTACTATCAATAAAGACTACTACCGGGCGATTCTTAATAAAACCTCTGATTTTGAGAGTTTGGGGAGAAGGAATCCCTGTCAAGGCATGAAGTGAGATAATTGGTTCTTTAGGTACATTGTCCGGTTGTTTGTCCTCATCTTCCTCCTCCGGTTCCTCAAGTGGTGGGGATTCCTCTGATGAACTGTGATCAGTAGCATCAATTGGAAAGAATTTGGGCTCCTTGCATTTATGCGGGGGGGAGTATTTCTCATCACAATAGTAACACAATCCTTGGTTTCTTATTTTTTCCATTTTTGTTGGTGACACCTTTTGAACCTTGAGTGTTTGGGTAGTTCTTGAAGCCTGGGTGGGGCGACCCTTGGCTATGAAATTTGGGTGATTGGATTGGGCCGCTAACGCACGTTCTACTTCACGAGCTATCTTGCATGCATCCAACCATGAGGTAGGGTGTTGCAATCAGACATGGGCTTGTATGGCTTCTTTGAGACCACTGATAAAAAATTCCAAGTATAATTGATCTTGTAGACCTCTTGTGTGGAAAGCTAAGGCTTCAAAGGCTGTAATATATTCGTTCACTGTTCCTATCTATCAGATTTTAGTGAGATGACCCAAAAAGTTAGATTCATGGTCAAAGAGATCCACAAGAGATTTTGCAAATGTCTACCAAGTCATAGGGCTTCCATAGCAACGTTGATGCCACTACCACCATTACCATCTTTCATTGTCCAAGTACATGCTACCCACACTACGCTGAGTCACATCATCTTTGCTGTGATTCAGTGTGAAATATTGCTCCATTTTTGCTAGCCATGTGGATGGTTGAGAGCCATCAAACTTATACATGTCCAGCTTGGGTGGTCACATCTGGGACTGTTGGTGGTTTCCAAAGAGGTGAAGAGAATGGCTAGAATCACCCTCCATGTTTTCATTAAAAACATATGCCTCCACACGTTCCTTCGACTTGCCTTTTGCGAGTGTGTCAGCTAAGGTCTTGAGTGACAAAAGTACTAAGTCCAAATTTATTTCAAGGCTATGGATCTTCTCATTAGCCATAGCTTGAGCTCTAGTTTGTACCATGCACTGACCCGCTGCACTTAAAATTTGGGACCACCTGAATTTTGACGCTAACATGATTGGTCTACACTTAGCTCAAATAGACAACATAATATAATTAATGGATAATGTAAATAATAAGACTCTCGAGAGGGCTATAAGATTATATATATATATATATAATACATATACATTTATAGCACTAGAGGGCAGATTATATATATATATATATATATAATATATATATATATATATATATATAATATATATATATATATATATATATATAAATTATATATATAGATAATATATATATAATAGATTATATATATACATATATATATATATATTATATATATATATATATATATATATAATATATATATATATATATATAAATTATCTAAATATATTATATATATATATTATAATATAGTATATATAGATTTTACTCCAAAAGGAGTTTTACTCCTCGCTTAGGAATATTGTAGTAGTCGAATCCCAGAAAAGTCAATGCTGGCCAATGCCTTATGAGAATCACACCCAGGTATAGGAGCCCACACAAATAGTTAGATCTATCAATGAATCCTCAACTATAGAGTATGAGTAGGAATGTGGCAATGATCGAACCCCTACTACTAGATATGAATGGAAGATCTGATTGTTGCGACTGCTACATAACCCAAACTGCTAGATCTGGATGGCAGATTTGATAGATCTGATTGGCAGATCTAATAGATCTAAATGGCGGAACTGATTGGTTCTACTGCGATAGAACAACACCTACTAGATCTGATCTGGCAAAGATGATGCGTGATCCAGAGAGAGACACGGGAACTATGATCTCAAGGAGTGTCAGGTGCTACAGATCGCAATATACATAAGGGTTTGACAATAGTACTTGGCCCAATCTTTCAGCGCACTAACCAAGGAGGATCAACTAAACCCTTAGCAGTACAACCCGACTACCCTATCCTATGCATGATTAATCTCCCCGAGTGTTGTTCTTGTTGTACTGTAGAAGCAAGACGGTTGACGGTTTATCTATCGTGATATTTCGAGAGAGCCTAAGGGGCTTCCAATATACCCAGAGGATACTTGGAAGACAATCTGTTCATGGTTCTGTCTAATGTGCTACTACTCGAAGGGGTACCCATAGGGGTTACAAGGGAGTCCAAAAAGCATGAGCACCTCTTATATTTCTTGCATGCATGCCTCCCCAAATCCACAGGTTTATGTGCTCAACGATAGATCCTTTGGTTTAAAGACGCCACAACATGTCTCTAGCCATTTTTTTTTTTTTTGCTAAAAATGGAGATCCCACCGACCCTGGAAAGTGCTCTAATACCACTTTTTATGCTCTTAACCTGCAAGAAGATACCAGAATGCCAAATATCCGAAGAAATATACCCAGAACATAGAATAATAAGAAATAATAGCAAGTATTTTATTATTCAGAAAGGAAAGCAATGTTCACTTGCCACTTAGAGGGGGCAACCTCCAATAGAGCTGGGCTCAATTACAAAATAATACACGATACTCCTTGAGGAGAGTCTCTATCCTTTATATAGGATTCGTAAATGCAATACCATGGGTCAATACCATGGTTCTTATTAATACCATCTATCTAATACCATGGCCCATTTGCAACTAACTGTGGTCCCTTCTTTAAATGTGGGTCAACCACTTACAATTATTAATATGGGCTTTATTGACTCTTTACATAGCTATAACTATGAGTCGATCCTATTACATAAATAAGGGGGTTAGAGTTGGACCCTAACAGACGGTCACCGTTGCGGTGAATCGCTTCACGCACATGCATGATTTCCCTTTTTTTGAATCTTGCACTTACTATTTGCATGCATGATCATTCACTCTTGTTTACACTTAGTATCACCATGCATTCAGACTTCTAATGTTTCAGTCGCCCATTGGCGGGTCTAGGCTACCTTAGACCGAACCTTGCTTTTCCTAGCTAGGATTGCGCATTTATGGAAGTGAAGGATCTGCCTTCCCTCTAGAAATTTCACAAGTCTAGCCCAACACTGACCTCTAGGCTTTCATTGCGCAATTCTGGGGGGCAGTGCCTTGCTGGCCCCAGAAACTGCGCAATGTAGTTTGCTGGTTTTCATGTCACGCTTGACTGAAATTTCACATTGCATAGTTTCAGTCCTCAGTAGGCTAGGATGGACTATACATTACTCATTTCTAGTAGTTAGTCGGCCTCCTAACAGTGTAGACTGTGTCTTGCACATTTTTGGTGGTCAATCTCTCAGCCTCCTGGTGAAAATTGTGCAATCTTCACAAACAGTCACACAGGTATGTTGCATGTCAGTCCTCCAGGCTATTTTGTTTTTCGATGGAAATATTTCTTGTCATGAGTATTTCTATGTCTCCAGGTATTATAGGTATTTTTCTGCCTCTCAGCAGCATAGGTGTAATGGCTTCTAGGAGGGCAGATTCAAAGACACCATTCAGAGCACAATTGGGGATGCAGTCGATCAAGTTTCTACGAACTTGCCTATCTATGAAGAAATCAAGTTGTTCATGGAAAATAAGATCAATATGAAATGGAAGTGGCATCACAGCAAGCATCAACATCAACAACAACAAAAGGTACCACACCTATATGTGACAAATGCAAGAGGAAGGTTGTTGACAGTGCAAAGATGGAACAAATTTGCAAGCTCAAGCAGATCCACTTGTGATGAAAGCAGCTTTGGAGATTGAGGCTATGAGTTGACAACGTGCCAAGAGGATCACATGAAGGTAGAGAGAGAAACAGAGAAGGGGTTGTAGGTGCTATGGTGGAAACTCAAGGAAGAACATGAGTTGCAGCAGGAACAGGCATACCAAGAGGCACAACATGCACAGATTGATGAAACTACACCCATACAGGTTATGGACCCATCTAGCAGCTGGCATGGAGTATATAAGGTGAGAAGTGCTTTTGATCACATTCAAGGGTATTCATGATCATGGATATCATTGTGTGCACACATGCGATCCCACCCATTTGGCACACTCACCGAGGTAAAGATAATGAGCAAGTTCGACTGGAGTTGAACATGTATTTCGACAAGTTGATGTGCATGGTCACCAGCACACACTTGGATATTAGCACAGACACTATGCATCAATATGTTTCTAGTCCAATTGCACTCAAGATGATGATGCGCATGTTATCAGACGATCGGATAGAGGAGCCATATTAGTGTACCTGGATGTGATGGAGGTAAGAATTCGCTTTTAGCAGGATGTCACCATTGAGTGCATGGACACCATCATGGACAACCAAGCTTGGCATCAGTTCGCCAGTGTCGATCATCGCAAGGATTTCGAAGGGTTTGTCTTACCACAACTGTCCAAGTGTTAGTGATATCTTGCATGGCTTTTTCAATCCATTTTTTCTCACATGGGGACATGTGCAGATTGGATGTAACATCTTATAAAGTGGAATTCCAAGTGTCAATAGTTGAATGTAACAATCATAGAGTAGTTGAAGAGTCATGAGGGTAGGTGAACATTCACAAAGGGGAATGTCAAGGGTCACCCCACCCTTTTCTATTTATAGTACCTCATAACTCATTGTAAGGGATTTTGGTTAGCCAAGCTTCCGATAGGAGTATCTTTGAGAAATCTTGGAGATTATTGTAAGAAGCCTTGGCTTGTCCATACTATACAGCTAGTACATCTCTTTGGAGGAGTAGGTAGTAGTGACTGTAATGTTCCGCTATCAGGACTAGTGGTTGGTCATGGTTGTACTGTATGATCGGAATTTCCACTTCTTAATATAAAAAAGCCAACATGTTTCATGCATATGTTGTTATTGTATCTTAGTTATCTTGGTTAATCTAGTGATATATGTATTGTTTTCTTACACATTCATGTATGGAACCTTTCTGTATAAGTATGTATGAATCTTACTGAGATGTGCTATTGGTTTAAACATCAAATTGGATTGTTAGCTAAAACTGTTTCAAGTTTGTGATGCATCTTTGCTTGTGTGTTCCCTTCCAAGCTGCGTGCTATCACAGGTTTCCAAGGGGTGCACTCATCCCATTTTCCATGTGTTATAACCTTTCATGCACCTCCCTTGGATTTCTGCATAGGTCACACCCTTGTTACCAATAAGGACACCTTACTTGCCTCTATGTGCAACTGCGGTCAAGGCGATACCATATGACCCACTGCTGGGACTCCTACACTAAACGATCTGAGGTCTAGTTGGGACTTTTTACCAGGGAGATCCCCTTACATGTTGGTGGGTCTAGCACCATCAACACACTTTAAATTCAGAAAATTAAAATTCTATTAAGGTTCAAAACCTTGGTACTATGCTTTATTTCTATTATCATTTTATATGTATGTGATAAAGTTATAAAATACAAAGTTATTTATTCTCTTGCCAATAAACAATGCGTTGGAATCTACAACATTGATTTTCTCTGGCTAGATATACATCGTACAAGGAATTCCCTCCCCCCCCCCCCACGCTCCTGACAGTTAAGATGAGGGGGGGTGTGGAAGTGCCTTCCTCCGAAACTACTAATGAAATGTGGTAGCCGCTAGGTTATTTTGGGGGGTCACCTGCCAATTCCACTTACCGCCTCCCGAAATAACACCTTCACTCTCCCACCAATGTGTATTCCCCTTCACCACTCATTTCTTGCCATACAACCATTACCCCTCACCACTCTGCTTCTACTATGTCACATATCCGTTAAAGTTTTAAGTCCACTGTGAAATCTCTTTTGAACATTATCTCATTAAATTACCTGTTAGGTCCCTATAATACTAGTGTATTCCCTTATTATTATTGTCATTGTAGCCCCTTATTGTTATTGTTGTGCCCATGTTGTCCCCATATTGTTATTATTGTGGTCCATAGAAGCCCACTATTGTTATTTTTGTGCCCTTACATTATTATTGTTATGTCAACTCTAATTATATTGTGACCCCTTAGACTCCTATATATATAAATATATAGTATATAGATATATATATATATAATATATAAAATATATATATATAAAGGAGGTCTTGCCATTTATATCATCCAAGAATTGTTCAGTTGCGTAATGTAAAGGAGGTTTCCCCCTCGAAGAGGCTGATTTGGAAGTTGTTGATCTATCTTTTCTTCTATTTTGTGAGCTGCTTGCATAACATTCCCGCACCTATATATCCATTTGCCAAATAAAACCTTCCGCTCCATAGACATTTATCTGGTTGTTATCAAAATATTCATACTGCTATAAAATGTTTTGATAAGAACAATTATTTTCCTTCTTCTCACCATTTGATCGTGCAAAAGAAAAGTAGAACTACCTGCCTTCGACAAAAATCTTCTTGCACACAACTGACAATTTCTACGGGTAATTTTGTTCCTCAGATTGATTATTTCAAGATTTTCTTCACTCTATATACCCTCTTGTACTTTCATCATGTCAAAACTTAAGGGAAAGGGAAAGGCTATAGAATCAAATCCTCTCATTCTCCAGGGAAAAGATTTAGACAATACCTCATTAATAGATACCCTGTACAAAATTTCAAAAATAATGTCTAAATTTGACCTCTACGAGCTCCATAAGTGGGCAAAAAGAAGTACTTAGATAAAAGTGATGAATTAAGTGTCTAGGAATTCTTTCTCCCACAATTTGTTTTCCCCAAACTCACTTCTTTCTGAGTTTTTGTCTGGTGCCACCTAAGATACTTTTCGAGTCAAAGGGAAGTCATTTCTTAAAACAATGAAGTTAATTTTCCTATCTCCCTTAAAAGTATCTGTAAAGACTGACAAATTGAATATCATGCCTCCCATTCCCCTTTTTCTGATGATATTCTAATGGAATTATATAACAAACTCACATTCCCTCAGAAAGCCCAGATTTCTGAGTATTTTATTCCTAAAAATGTTGAATTACCTAGGACCAGTCCCCCATATCCAGCTTCAATTTTCCCTAAAATGTCAAAGCAAGTGATTTCTATGGTAACTTGACTATTTGGATAACATAGTGATCAATGGGTAGATGAGGTACTATTAGGTTTTCCATCTACTTTTGCAGTTGGAAAACGACCCTCCCTCCTTTTCAATTATAGTTAGTTTCGCTAATTCAATCCATGACCAGTTTGTTAATTTTAAAGCAGAATATGTCTTTAAGTACTAGTCAGTCCTAGTTTACCTTATGTTTTTTTACTAGTGAGACAACTTTAAATTTCCTTTACAAGAGACACATAATGAAGTTAACCCCTGGTTAGTATTTCACCAGACTTCTCTGGTTAGAAATAACTCAGAGTAGTATTCTTTCAATGATTATGTTGACAATTTTTTATATACCTCACTATGTTTGTTAAGCAGTGATGTAGTCCCAAGAATCTCTCTAGAGATAAATAAATCTTTACACTTAACAGAGAAAGCCAAAGTTGGAGACTCGTATTTATACCAGAACTGCAATGAGATTAGAGTTTATGGATCATAATTGCCTCCTTATAGGATGCCCATTTTTTTCCCTATTAGGATCTTTGCATTAGAATACTCTAGGAAAATGTTAAATATGGATGAAGTGAATTTTATCTCTTATAAGGAGAAATCACAATTCAAGCTGAAAACTCACATAGGGCCATACATCATCAATACCAGAGTTGCAACAAAGGGAATAGAAGCAATCTTGAGTCACATGAAGTTCAAACTTAGTTTTTCTTGATCTTATGATCCTCAAGGCATGATTTCCAAGCTCAGATTGGAACATAAAAGTACTCCCTATGAACACACACCAAGGCCTGAGATTGAACAATATGCCAATCAAGAAGAATTTATAGAGGGTACTCTTTGAGAAGTTGGAGAAAAACTTGTCAGCCAATCATCCATGCAGACAACAATTCCCAAAGAGAAGGAGCAGAAAAGAGGAAGAGAACATATATCCCCTATAGATTCTGATAATCTAGATGTAGGGTTTATTATTTTTAAAAGGAAGAAGAAGGACCATAATACTACTCAAAAAACATATTCTCCCATTAATCCTCTATTTAGGACACAAATAATAATTATTCAGGATGAAACTCCAGAGGAAGGGAACACAGAGCAGCTAGCCATAGTGATTTTATCAGGGACCCCTATCACTCTTTCTACTTAAGTAGAGGAAACAATACAATCACTCACTATTGAAGAAACAATCAAATCTCCTGTATCATCCAGTTCACAGGTTTCTACTTAGTAGAGTATTTGTTCTAGATATGGAGAAATAAAGCTAAAGGAATGATCAGTGGGGAAGCATTCATAATGGGAATTCAGTTTCAATTAAATATCCAACACGAGGTCCACCACCTTTTTTTAAATAAACCAACTTTTGGGACTTACGCAAAGTTGGATGAAAGGTTCAGAAATATGGTTAGATTTTCTATCCTAAGTGAATAAAGTGTTGAGTGCAGGATTTGTGATTAGGTAGACTCCTTCAACACTTAATTTTCAACCCGAGGGTTTTGTAAACTTAGAGACGAAGCACAGAAAATGCCAGAAATGATATGAAATTTTCCAAACTCTATTCCTACTTCCTTAATTGTAATCTTGTAGAATCAAAAAGAAAAGATCACCTGATAATTTACACCAAAGAAATTCTAATGCTAGAATGTGAAAGAAAGTATTCGTGCAGGAAAATAAATGAAAGGAACTCTTCAAACTTCTTGCAAACATTCTTGACTAATGAAAATGGAAATCTATGTTCATCTTCAGTATGGTTGTGTGTCAGGTGAATGATTGGACCCTTGAATATATTTGACTTCTTATAGATCTTTCTATTTTCACTAAGCCAATATTCCTATACTGCTATAATGTGCTTGCACTAGTACCAGAACAAAGTTTAGGTGCTGGAAGTATATTTTACACATGTACTGAGATTTATGTCTTGATGCAACGGCTCTAGGCCTCAGGACTAGAGCACTCTATTCCTTATCATGATATCGATTCCTGTACCAGAACAAATATTCCTCCACCAAGTTTTCCAATTCCTCTTATAAGAAAATAAAGAATATGTTTAACTTAGAAAAAGAGCTTCCAAAGGTGAACAAAAAATCAGAATAAATTCCTCAAAGAATATGCTTCAACCAATATTAAGATCTAAAATAAGAATTAATTTCCAAAGTCAAAGTACACTCCTCTTCAATCAAGGAACTCCTTCATGAAATCTAAAGAAATCATCTAGTTGTGACAGCAGGCTTCAATCTTGTAGTAGTTATTGACACAAACCCGATATGCATTCATAATCTTTAGAAAGATTCTATTTGAAAATGATTAAACATAAAGTCTGATATTTCTCTAAACAGTACAAAGTACAGATACAAATTAATGTGTCAACGACGTTCAGTCACAATTTACCAAAGCATATTTAGTTCAAGATATCAAGAACACTTCAAAATGAAAATCATGCACTGCAAAAACACATTAAGGCTCATCAATCATATAGGAATAAAAGACTATTACTCTAATGAACCAAGCGAATCAATCTACGAAACTATAAATGCACTAGTGCATGAATGCATGCTTGCACAATCTAGGAAGAAACGATTTTAAACTTTGAAGAGAAGAAATCATAAAATTAAACTCATTTTAGCATGCACACCACAGATCTGTCACTGAGTGATCAAATCAAATATAAACTTTGCAAAAGAATAAAAGCATCTATTTAAATTACACTTCGCATTAAATGAAATTAACACACCTTAATGGAAAAATATGACTATGAGGGAGAACAAGCTAGGTTGGCTGGGCCCTAGCCAACCAGCTCGTTTCCCTGTTTAGGAAATGTAAAGATTCATCTCTTAATCAATGTATCAACACATAATTACAATGCAATATTGAGAAATTATGGCACAGTCCCTTTCTATTAATAATAAGCAAATGTACATCATGAGTTCGAATGCAACCTAGAACGAGGGCTATACTAGAAAATTACACTGGTTTGAAATTACAATATTCTTGCTATGGCTATCACTCGCTACCATTTTCTATATGAATCCTATATTTCATACATTCATTCAGGTCTACGACTGTAACAAAATTACACCAATCGTTCCAATATGATCCTTTCGGATATAACAAAATAACAATAACAATTCATACTAATACTTTCAGCTATAACTGAAGGAACAACATTTCCAACAAAGTAGAAACAATCAACACTAGACTCCTACATAACCTCAACAACATAATAAACATTTAGCATATTTTCCTATTTTTCCTACAAATATATGTCTTTTAAACAAATATTATTTTGTAAATGTATTTTATTTGAAATTCAACCTAGAATGTAAAAGTTTCTATAAATACTTAGAATAGAAACTTAGAAATGGTTGAACCATTGTGATAGACTTTGAACAGACTTGTACCCTTCGAAGTTATTTATGAAATAATAAAACAATTATGGATTCATTTCAAAATAGCTTGTGTCATTGTAAGTTCTTCTTTGTTATTATTTTTCACTCTGCTTTAATCTACATATGCTGGATTTTTTTGGGAATTCTGGGTATGATAATATTTATTTTCAATTTATCTGAAATCCCCTATGAATTTATAAGTTTTTACAGAGATTAGTTAATTAAACTTTCTCTTTGATTTAACTCCTCTACATCACTAAATTGTCACTTTCCCTTGAGTTTCAAACATATATTGTTTGGCTGTAAAAGTATTTTACACGCATCCACTGTATATGATTGGATAAATAATTTTTTTGAGGTTTAACAAATAATATAGTTTCTAAAAGTTTCAACCTTGCATATCTCAGCAAACCTAAATTACTGTTAGAGGTGAAGAATTAGCCCTTCTAAAAAATCATAAGTAATTAAGAAATTGCACCTAGTTAAATAGTTTAGAGCTTTGGTCATTCAAAATCTTTAAAAACGAACAAAACATTATAGATGCTCTGGCATAATTCTTGGCCTAGAATTAACTTTAGAGGTACAATAGTAGCATGCACATGGGTGTGTTTCCTGTGGGGTTTCTTCTTCAAAGACACAGTAAATGTTTTGAGGTGAATTCTCACTAGCCAAGGTGGTGAGAAATGAGGGTGCAATTATACTGGATTGATGAATGGATACTAATGCATCCTTGTATTTGGGAAAACCATGGAAATGATAAGTGTAATGCATAGGATATGTGAAAATCATACATGAATGGTTGGAACATAATCCCTTATTGTGAAACGTAGTGGACTTCTCTCCTAGAGGTGAGGGTTCCTTTGGGGCATGAATAAGGTTTCTCAACTCTTCCAATGATGGACATTGGTTGGTAGGACATCTCATCACATGACAAATGTGCATGCAGGAGGTACCCTAGGATAAGAGGTAGTCGAGGTGTCGTTCTTCTTGACTTTCTTTTTATCCTTCTTAGTTGTGTCCTCTGGTGTCGATGGAGATGTTTGTATAAGTGGTAGGGTTTCTTGAAGATGATTTGAGGTAAGAAGTCTAGTAGATTTGACACCTGAGCTTATTGTCATGGCTTGGGGTAAGAAATACTAGACGAGCATCGTGAGAGCCATATTTGGTAAGGTGAGAGTTTCCATGACTTGGTGTGACACAAATTTAGGTGTAGGATATAGTAAAGGAATTTGAGTAATTATGTAAGGGAGAAAAGTGGGTTCCCTTGCCACAACATTAGGTGTTTCCAAATTTGGTTGTGGAGGATCTTGAGTGCATTCAGCATTTGATGTGGTCATCATGCTTACACTATTGCATAAAATGGTGTGACAACTGGTGGGTCTTTAGGGTATGTGTATGAGGAAAGATGAATTTTTGAACATTCCTTGGTTGACTTCGGTCAAGTAAGGGACCGATTCGTTTTGGGACAGAACAAAGGGTAACACACTATTAGGGGATGAAGAAGCCCTCATCTCATAACCTGTTAATTGGTCAATGGTAATGATTTTCACATTGTGGGGTAACATCATAGTGTGAAATACTAATGATTCCATAGCTTTCATCGCATACATGTGGATTCCCCCTCATCTACGATGCATTAATGAATAGTGAGATTTCAAATGGTCAGTAGAATTTGGAATGAAACATGGATGGTAGTCGTGGTTTTGAATTGTCCAAGTCAAAGGTAATTATGCGTGAATATGAAGGATCAATTGCACCTAGTATGAAAAGGAGTTCCTTTCATTGAGTTGGAAATGTTTGGAGGACCTCCAATGCCAACATGGTTGATGGAGATTAAGAAATTTCATCAACAATACTATAACAATTGGTTTCCTTTGAATTATGGGTTGTGTGGCATAGTGGTCCCTTCCCCATCTTAGAGACAAGTTCAATGGGAGGTTGATGTATGGTCAGAGGTGACATGGAAGTATTGGTAATGTGTACTATTAATATCGAGGGATTTGGTTTTGGAGGGGTTCTGGAATCACGAATTCATGTTTGGCGAAGGACATCCAATTTTTTCATGTAGATGTCATGACCAAATGTGTCATTTGAATTGCCCTCTATTTGGATTCGATATTGGGGAGGACCATCCTCATGCTAAGTATCTACCGCTCCTGTTGGCTTATATGGGCCTGACCCAGGTTCGAAAAAATTATTTAGCCAAACAAATCCCACAGCTACCGACTCTTTTGGTAATAGCTCGCGGAGCGCAGACTGAGGTCTAACCTGAGGTAGCAGGGGAGGGTGCTGGAACCAGGTTTCCACACCCTAGGGATGTCTAGATGTGGTCTAGAGGGTTCGCACACTGTCCTACAGCCTTGTGCTACTGTACTTCTGCATAGATCCAGATCTAGGTTAATTTGTGATATTAATTACTTTGTATAATTCAGATCTACTTAGTCGGGTATTTAAGCAAACATTTAATAGATTTAACCAGTCGCGCACTTAGAATAAACTCAGATTCACATACATTCATAATATAAGCATATGCACATAGATCAATAGTATATTAACCATACAAAAGGTAAGATCCGCGATAATTCAGATTTAACATAGAATTTGAAAAGGAAACTTATCTTTATTTCCTATTTGTCACCAATACATTTAGATCCGCCCCGGGCACTCAGCTGCAGGAGTCCATGCACATAGCTGCGAACTCTTCCAAGCCTCTATGCACACAACTACAGAGCCTCTATCCACTACCGAAACCCTCGACTCATACTTATAGACGCTTTCAGACTTTTTCTCCTCAAACACCCATTACATTTCAGATTCAAGATCATACCACAAAACTTAGCTACCTCTAACCATAGAGCCTCGCTCTTTTTATACCTTTCCATGGATCGTGATCCACGGGCGGGCTGACTCAAATTACATTTCTTTACATTATTTTTGGGCAGACTACCCTTTGAGTTCAACTTATTACAAATCGTGCTCCGTGCTTCCCGCAGAGTCTTTACCCTATCTTTATCCAAAATATTGGGCTTTGTGCCACATGACCATTGCGCAAAGCTTCTGCTACCCAACAGTCCCCCAAGACAATCATTGTGACTCATCCTGAGTCACTCGTTGGTGCGACAAGATGCACTACCTTGGATTCGTGGTTCACCTCCCTTTGAGTGACGCCATCATCCTTCTACTTCTTCGTTGTCTCTTATAATGCTTCATTCGACTCTTGCTTCACTGTTTCTACCAATTCTTGTGATTGATAATGCTCATTCTGCTCTACTCGGCTAACACAGAACACCCCCTCATAGGATTTTAGCTCAAGTGGGGGAGCCGCATATGGGACGTCCTCATACCATTGCAACCACTTCCAACCTTCATATCTTCTCTTCGCACTATCTGCTGCAGCTTGTGTTGCAATTTTGCAAGACCCTGGCTACTGTCTGCGAAATCCCAATCCTCAAGGTACCTTAGAGATGACATATTAATTGTATTGCTTCCAGTGGTCTTTGTCTTTCCATCCTTTCTCTGTTTTGTTGTAGTTCGCCATCCTGCCTTTGAGCGGGGTGACGACATCTGGACCAATTTTGCTTCATGTCTCCCCTTTCCCGGTACATCCCCTAGTATTGAGGCTGCACTCTGCGGGATGCCCACAGGTGTCAACACCATGTTCCTTAGAGAGTCCTATTTTTCCATCTGCCATATCACCACCCTTGGGCTGACTCCCTATGCAGAGATACTGAAAAGCTCCATATTGATAACCAACATATATTTTCCATAAGTGTAGGTCGCCCGGTGGATGCCTCTTGGTGATTTATAATCGATTCAAATTTCAAATTCACTGGTTCCTGCCTGTTCTAGCATCCTCGTGTGAGATATGTGGCAGCTCGTTCCATATTGGGATCGTACTCTTTCTCTTAACTGCCCGTTGCCTGCTCCCTTTTGCCATAATGCAGACATCTTGTCATGAATAGTGGTAGGAACAGTCACCTCACCTCTTAGAAATGCATCAGTGTACTTCTTACCGCGTAACCACGATCTTTGTGATGGGCCAAATCGATGTGTATCCCGGTGCTCGTGCCTCTTTCCCCTAGACTAATTTACCATCCCATGCTCTCTTTCAACTAACTGGAGCGGTGAGACTGTCCCTTGAGTGGTTAGTCAAGTGGCTGGCCTGCCCGTGTAGAGCTTCAAATGACTATCATTCACTCGGCTCAGGAATGGGTCTCCATTGAGTTTGGCAAGCTGAACCGCACCCCATTGGTAACTTCTTTGATGACATAGGGTCCCAACCAATGCATTCGGAGTTTTCCAAGGAATTTCTTGAACTTACTGTCATATTGCAATACTAGATCATTCTCCTTGAAGGTGCGCACCTTGATATGGTGATCATGCCACGATTTCTCGCACTGTTTCTGTACTTGCTGATGCAATCTAGCCAAAAATCGTTCCTCCTCTAGCTCCTCTAGCTGTGTGAGCCTTTACTCCAAAGCCCCATGGTCTACCATACCTGTTATTGCTGCTATCCGCATACTAGGCACAATATGTGCCATAGGAATTACGGCCTGCTTGCCATAGCCTACTAGTTTGCTCACCCCCTACCCCATCCTCTCTTAGGAATTTCAGCTCTGGCATCTGAGGGAAATGATGGGTATAGTGCCCATACTCTCCACAAATGGCACAAGAGTGGTTATTTTGAAGATTGTCATTCTTGTTTTGCTTTTGTGGATTATTTGTACCTTGATTTTGGTTTTGGTTTCATTGAGGAGATTTCCCCCAGTCGGCATCCATGCTAGTTATTGTGGTTATTGGTTTCCCCCAGTACTTGATATCCTTTTGACTTATTCTTCCCTTTCTTTTTATTTGTATTGGATGCGTTAATAATTTTGACTTGTTTGAACGATTATTGTGGCTAAGGAAATGAAGCTTGAAGAAAATTAATCGCCACACTTTGTTGAGGTGGGGAGGTATTTTGTTTTTGTGGTGGGAAAGGAAAATATAGATTCCCTTGATTATGGTTTGTGTAAATAGGTTGGGAGGTCAACACGCCTTTAGAAGCATGTGGTTGGTATTGATTCCATTGCATGGGAGAATTTTGAGGAGGTACAGGTTGGTGAGGATACTATTTGACATTTTATAGTGTTGGTGTTGTAGGTATTCCAATGATTGGTTAGAAATGTGGTTGTGTGCAATACATATTTCCTATGATATGGAAGGGAATACCTAGGTTGATTTTGAGTAAGTTTCTCAATCAACCCATCATAAACATTGGATTCTCCATGTTTATTATGAATAAATTATTGCAATCAAGGAGCATCTGGGATAACATAGTAGAGGTACCTTGATTGTGTGTAAATGAGCTCAAAATGTTGAGATAAACTAATATCCTTTTTCTTTTCTTGTAGTAACGAAGTTATGACATATTTTTCTATGATGGGAAAAAGTGATTTCAAGAAGAAATCCAGAAGGAGGGTGGCTATTATGTAGACTTTAAAAAGAACACAATGTTTATGCCATTCATGAGCATGGTTTAAAATATGGGTGGATGTAGTTTGTCGAAAGTGGGTTAATAATTCTAGCCTTGTGTCATGGCAGACTGGGAGATAGAATAAGGTGAGGTAGGATTGCACTAAAGACTCAAAGGTTCCATTTGAACCTCCAACCTCACTAACATACGATTTTGCAGTAGGTTCTGTGAGGGTGCAACGAAATACTCTTAGTCAAATTGAGTCATTAATGATGTTGTTGGAAGAATAAGATAAATGAAATGTCATGATATGGTTGGCAAGGTATTCCCCCAAATTTCCTTTGAATTTGGGGATATCCGATGGTAACTTGGCAGGCATAGGGGGCTATTAGGCATTATGTGCAGTGGGGTCATTTTTAAGTTTTGTGAGATTAAGGAGGTTCAGTGAAGCTACAAATGGTATTTTAGTGGTATTTTCCATGCTAGTATAACCTTGCAATGTGGTGTTGATAGGAGTCCCTTGCAGGGTACCCTACTGGGTAGTGTTGGTGTTACCTTGAGGTGTGGTGTTAGGGGTACATTGAGAGGAATCAAATCCTAACAAAGTCACACCAATAATGGATGTGCCAAAAAAGGTAGTTGGATGTTTCCTACGACGATGTGGTGAGATGCCATTTACCCCTCCCGGAAAGCGTTTGAGGTCTTGTAGGTACCTATAGCAGTGAAAAGGCCTAGGGTCTCCTAGTGTGCCCTACAAAGTGTGTGATAAATTTTATGATGGGGATTTCATATCAAATTGAATGGATCACATACAAAATAAAAAGAAAAAAACAAATGGTTGATCTTCCCTTTAACTATTTAATGTTTGAAACATTAGAAAAATGTTTGTGATGTTTTGTAGAAGGGTACTGGGGTCACATTCTAAAAGTATTGGTGATGTTTTTACCATCTAAAAACAAACCAAGGTATGGAAGAGGGCCATAAAGAAAGGGTAATAGGGCCACGTCTCAAAATTACTGGTGATGCTTCCTTTAGCCTAATCAAAATCTCCTCCAGGTGCAAGTGATCCTGCACCCACCACCTATACGAAAATAAGCCATAATATTTTTCCACTAAGCTACCTACGTCTAGTGGGAATGAGAGAATCATAGCTTCTGGTTGTCAAATATGGACCCAGAGCCCCTACCAAGTTTTGCTAAAAAACAAGGAGGTCTGTGATAATCCGTCATCTAGGTCTTTCCCCTTCACGAGTTTCTTCTCATTATTGGTTTTGTCATTGGATGGTGTAGGATTTGAAAGCCCCCTAAGCAAACAACTTCTATGTTTTCAAATTAATAACAACCATAGTGGCTTATGGTAGTCCTAGTTTTGGGATCCAAGGGAAAATCTCTATGTATATGTGTTTTATGTGTTATGCTCTCGCATTGTTTATTTTCTTTGTTTTAGAATTCGTATGCAGGTAATTTCTGTAAGGGGTTAAAACCTACACATACACAATTTTAAAGTAAAAGATAAGCAATATCTCTCTACTTATGGTGGTTAGAAAAGTAAATTAAATCTTATCTTAACTGTAAAAAATTGCAGGAGTGTAGGAAGGTCACTAAAGGCCACCACCACACTCAGGAAAAGAAAATTACAATGAGAATTATGGTTCTTTGTGTGTCTCATAGGTTATGTTCTGTATAGTCATGAGACTCACATGATTTTCTCTGCAAAAATCCGAGAGACTGGCCTAAAAATTTGAATAGGGAGGCTTCTAGGTTGCGAATAGGTCCAAGGGAGACCTGGAAAGCTTTAGAAAAACTATGTGACTAAAACCAAATGACTAAATGTCAGGCCAGGCAGTAACTCCTCAAAACAAATTGATTCATATATTATTCCTTCAGGTTGGCTTTTATTATATACATAAGGGAGAGACTGTTCACTTCACCTCCCAATGAATGTTCATATTACTTATTATTTATTTACATTAATTATATTCACCCAATCCTGATCATTAGGTGTCAGCATTCCCCCCCTTAATCTGAAGGGATGTTGGTGAGTCCAAGCATCATTTTGAATCGTTCAATTTTCTCTCTTCCAAGCGCTTTGATGAATATGTTTGCAATTTTCTCATTAGTGGAACAATGACGGAGATGGATTGTTTTGGCCTCAAGATGATGTCGAATCAGATGATATTTAGTATTGATGTGCTTCAACTTTGGGTTCTTGGCCAACTTTATTGCAGAGGTATTGTCAATCATGAGTGGAGTTGATTGTACTTATTTTACCTGCAAATCTTCAAGAATTTTCCTGAGCCACAAAATTTCTTTTGTTGCTTTAGTTGCTGCCACGTATTCTGCTTCTGTTGTGGAATCTGTTGGGACTGATTGTTTGCGTGATCTCTAGGAGACAACTCCTGATCCAAGACTCATAGCATATCCTGAAGTAGATACCCTAGTTTCTTTTTCTCCATTGAAGTCTGAATCAAAGTATCCAATCAAGCTAAAGTCGTCCACCTATGTATACTTGATTCTAAAGTCTTGAGTTACCTTCAAGTACCTTATAACGCTTTTTGCAGCAGACCAATGTCCCTCACAAGGCTTTTGCATAAACCTGGAGAGGATTCCAACAGAAAACGAAATCTCTGGTCCAGTAGTAGTTAGGTAGTTGAGACTTCCTACAAGCTGTGTATACTTTGTTGCATCCTCAAATTCTTTTCCTTCAATAGATGTGAGCTTTAAGCTTTGTTCCATTGGAGTAGTAAGAGGATTTCATTCTGTCATGCCAAACCTGTTCAACAGATCTCCAATGTACTTCTTTTGAGAAAGAAATATGGACTTCGGATGTTGGGTTACTTCAATACCAAGATAGTAATGAACATAGCCCAAATCAGTCATTTCAAAACCTTTCCCAATTCCTTCTTTATGGATGCAATGTAGCTTTCATTGTTCCCTGTCATCAAAAGATCATCTACATATACCACAACATATACAATTGTTTTGCCAACTTTCTTGACAAATAAAATTGCATCATCAAGATCATAATGTTTGAAATTGAGTTTCAGAAGATGCTCTGTTAGTTTCTCATACCAGCTTGCGGTGCTTGTTTAAGGCCATACAAGGAATTCACAAGTTTGCATACTTTATGTTCATGTCCTTTCATAGCAAATCCTTGAGGCTGGGACATAAAAACATTCTCTTTTATATCTCCATTCAAGAAAGCAGTTTTTACATCCATTTGATGGACTTTCCAACCATTGTAAGCTGCTAAGGCAAAGAGTGTCTGGATGGTAGCCCATTTTGCTGTGGGGGCAAAACTCTCCTCATAATCAACCCCTTCCTTTTGTGTAAAACCTTTTTCCACAAGCCTGGCTTTGTGCTTGTCAAGTGAGCCATCAGCTTTATACTTGTTCTTGTAGATCCACTTGCAGCCAATTGGTTTAGTTCCTAATGGAGGATCAACCAGCTTCCAAGTGCCATTCTTTATGAGCACACAATACTCCTTTTGCATCGCTTCTTTCCATTCATCATGAGAAGCAGATTCTTTGAAGGAAGTTGGTTCAAAATTTGTAGACAAGTTCGATTCAAAATCATAAGAAACATCCATATCAACAGGTGAATTAGAGTCATCTACATAACCTCCATTTTGCTGGTTTGAATTTCTAGTTCCTGTCTTTCCAACCTCATCACGATGAACACTTTCAAGTGTCCTTGTCAGCCACTTTGGGGGACCTTTCTTAGATGGTCCAGGTTTCTCCATTGATTGAGTTGGGACTGAGTCAAGGTTGAGTCTCCCAATTATATCAATCACATCAATTAAAGCATCATCTGTTGTTGGAGTTCCATGCAGGGGAGAGTGTTCTTCAGAAGAAGATTCCACATGTTGATCTAGTATAGGAATCCCCCTTCAAGATGTGGAATCTGATTATCAAATTCTTGAAATGATTTTTCATTTTCTAATCTATCCAAGTGATCAAGTCGCCACTCAACAACATTGTCAGTTTTGGATGAGTCAAGAAAAATTACATCTCTAGATACAACAAACTTTTTATTGACTTCATCATAGAGACGGTATGCTTTGGAGGTGTTTGAATACCCCAGGAAGATACATTTACGACTTCTAGCATCAAGTTGTTTCTATGTACCTTTGGTATCAAGGCATAATAGGTGGAACCAAAGACCTTGAGATGCTTTACCAAAGGAACATGTCCATACCACATTTCATATGGAGTCTTGTTTCTAATAACATTAGATGGACATCTATTCTTTATATATGCAGCACATAGAACAGCATTAGCCCAAAAAATTATCTTTACATTTTTGAAGAAGAGCATGGATCGTACCATATTTAAGATTGTCCTATTCATTCTTTCAGCTACACCATTCTGTTGGGGATTATAAGGCACAGTGGTTTGATGTTTGATCCCATGTTGGCAAAGATAGTTTTCAAATTTTTTGATGTCTATTCTTTTCCATTATCAGTGCGAATAGACCCAATATGAGATTGTGCATCATTTTCAATCCATTTATGAAAGTTCTTGAATATTGGAAAAGCATTAGATTTGTTCTTCAATAAATAAACCCAACACATTCTGGTGTAGTCATCAATAAATGCCATAATATATTTATTTCCATTTACAGAAGGAATAGGCATTGGACCACATAAATATGAACAAACGAGTTCAAGTTTTCTATGTGCTCTTGAATGTGAATCATAAAAAGACTGTTTGTTATGCTTTCCTAAAATGCAAGCATCACATTGCTTAAGTTTCCTAGGAATTGTAGGCAAACCAACAACACCATTTTTCTTCAACAAGTGGACACTGTCATAGTTCAAATGTTCGAATCTAGCATGCCATAATAAACTTGATGGAAGTGTACCTTCTTCATAATGAGAATTGTATGAGAAATGTTGTGCACGAGCAAAGGTTCCTTGCATCTTGAGAAGCCTTTCTTCTTCTATTCCCCTCATAACAAATGAGTGGTTAGATGCTTTTCTTACCTCAAGCTTGCCATCAAACATATGAATGGAGTGACCTTGCTAGCGGATGTGGACCAAGGACAACAAGTTTCTCTTGAGCTGTGGGAGATATAGAACATGATGTAGAAGAAAGTCTGGAAGACCAGATAGTTTAAGCCTGATTGTGCGAAGCCCTGATGGCTTGATTTTTGATTGGTCTGCAAAGTATACTGCTCCATCAACATTGTCAGTAAATTCTTCAAAAAAATCTTTTCTATGAGTCATGTGGCAGGTTGCTCTTAAATCAAGCAACCAATCATTTTTCCAAGAAGCAAGTGAAGCATTAAATAAATCTTCATTTACTCCAATACTACATTGTGCCACAACATAGTGAGCGGATTCAGGTGCTTTACATTTGTCTGTATCATCGGTTTTACCTTTCTGTTGGTTTCTTTGTTGCTCAATTTTGTCCCATGGTAACTCGCATGTAGAGGCATCATGTGATCTATTTCTTTTGCAACGTATGTAGTGCAAATCTTCCTTTTCTCCTTGAGAGTGTCTGCCCCCCCTGCCTCTGAAATATCTTCCTCTTCCTCTTCGACCACCTCTTCCTCTTGAAGAATCTTTAGCAGGATGCTTTTATTTATGAGCAAGGCACACAACCTATTTAGAAGATTCAGGGGTTGTCTTCTTTGCAAAAGCTTTCTCTCTTTCAGAAAATTTTTTCACATGAGAGTCAAAGGTAATGTTTTTAAGATTTCCATTTGCTTGCAATGACTCAATATAATTGGAATAAGTAGGATAAAGTGCCTTGATAAAAGCGACAAGAGGAATATCCAAATCTATTTTAGTGGCTTAGATATCATGCATTATAGACTTTACTTCAGATGCAAGAGCAAGAGGATCATTATTTTGCAGTTCAAGAGTGAAGAGTTTAATCATGAGTTGAACAACTTCAAGTGCAGAATGTGAGTCATAAAGTTCTTTCATCTTTTGTAAGGCTTCGAAAGCAGTTGAAAATGGCGTAATATGGTGACTCACCTCTTCACTTATGGATTTTACGATTAATGCATAGGCTTCACTGTTCATGTTTTCCCAAATGGCGAGCTCTTTGTCTGATGTAGGTTGTTCTAGCTGTTTGTCTCCATCTCCAATGCACACTCCTTTCCACAACTCATTGAAAATGAGGGTGTGTTTTATCATCCGGGACCACTCAAGATAGTCCTCCTTGCCAGTGAGAACTATTCCCACAATGGATATGATTGAATGCATTGTAAAATCTTGTACTGTAAAAAATTGTGTACTGTAAAAGATACTTTTTCTTGCAAAAATGTGCTTTAGAATAATACAGCCTTATTCTTCCTTCTTGATTAGGTAAGAATTTTATTTAATATACAAAGAGTAAAATTGTATTCTATATAGAATATCAACTGCTCAAACACCTATCATAACTTGAATTCTGATGTAAATACAATTGATGTAAATTGTCAAAAAAATGGATGGATGCTTTTCACCTTACACAGGTGTGCTGATCACACTCTATTATCATGCTCTTAAATGAATCTTCATTAAATAAATTTCTATTAAATAAATCTCTTTACCGCACGCATATATGAGAAGTTTGGGTAATACACATTTGAGTGTTTTCAGGCTGGAGGTCTTAGGGCAAGAACAGAGCAACACGAGATGGAGCTCCAACCTTGTATTTCACTACCTCCTCCCGCACCTCCTTGAGTTCACCCTTTGTGAAAATAAGACTAACATTTCTCACCAGCAAAGGAATTAGGTTTTGGTAGGTGGTGTTCCCTGATAACTAGCAGCAATGCTCTCAGAGCTCACGTACAATGATAGCAGCTAAACACAAAGGCAATGTTACAATGATAGTAGTGTAAATACAATGAAATCACCAACGTTACAATGAAATTAACCTTTTTTCAACAACTAAATCCAGCAGAGAAGTTCAAAGCACTGTTTCATACAAGGAGAGGAGTGAGCGCTCAACATCAGCTCAGGTGGTTGCCCAGCATCATTGCGTCCAAGATGATGGCTAGACTTATATAGTGGGACAGGTTTTGTTGGTATTGGAGATATCAGTAGACGTTGTGCAGAGGTGCTTTTTGTTGAGATGGACCCTTGGGTCATGGAGAAAGTCTTGAATCCAAATATAAAACACACAGGATTCAAGGAACAGTCAACTATACATATGGTGATGGCATGGGCTCAGAGACACTAAGCCTTGCAAATACACTGAAGTTGTCATTCTCTCAACGCAGCAGTGTTTCACGTAGGTATGGGAATGTTTTCTGAATTTAGGTAGCAAGAAAATAGTGGATAGACTGCGTAGTAGACAGAGAGCACAGTAGGCAATGGACAGACAGCGCAGTAGGTAGACTCCACAGGGGCAGTGGAAAGACTGCAAGAAACTGGAAGAAGAGAGTTACAACTAATTTTGGGAGTTGGATCTGATACCATGTCAGGCTAGGTAGTAACTCCTCAATGCAAATTGATTCATATATTATTCCTTCAGGTTGGTCTTTATTATATACATGAGGGAGAGACTGTTCACTTCATTTCTCGATCATTGTTCATATTACTTATTATTTATTTACATTAATTATATTCACCCAATCATGATGATTAGGTGTCAATACTAAACAATGACAAAATGCTTTGCAAGAAAACTAATTAGATGAAAAAAATGTGTTATAGATCTGATATGAAAATATAAGATAATGCAAATAAACCCAGAAATAATATGAAATGATTCTTTATTGATCAAACCCTTAAGGTAGGGCAACACCATACATTCACTCCTTAAGGAAGGAGAACACTCCACAAGCCATATGCCTGTTCACACAATATTCCTTGACACTATTCCTTGACCTGGAGTCTCTAGCCTCTATATAGGCCCCATATATGCAATACCATGGATCATTACCATGGTTCCCTCATACCATCCACTAATACCATGGGCCTATTACATTATTACTAACTACTTGTGGTCCCTTACATGATATGGGTTAACCACCTTATTTATTACTATGGCCCATCCCATAATTACATTATTACCTTGGGTACCTCCCTTTGTACCCCATATTA
>APFE030668908.1:29834-50264 GCA_000404065.3 Pinus taeda | reverse complement strand
GCCATGAAGGTTTGAAAAAATCCACTTACTTGGCTAAAATTTGAGAATGTCACAGTTTCGTCAATATTGCTCAGAATCTCTATTATAACCTGTTTTTGGAAATGTAACCACCATTCTGCATCTGCCCATGTGATAGAAATCCTGATCCCGGCACTAGAATTCCAGATCTACGTTGCTGCTCTCCCTTCGTCACCCAAAATTTCTGAAAAAAAGTGCTGATTTTAAATCAGCGATATCTCCCTCATCCGGACTCCGATTCGCCTGATTTTTTTTTGAAATTGGGTGTTTTTTCACAAATATTCCAGCTCTTCAATTAAATCTTGTAGATCTTGCACCAGAACGTCTAGATCTGCGCCGAAAATTCGCTGCCCCGAAAAATTGTCTCCAACCCTACTGATTTTTAGATCAGCGATATCTCCTTCATCCGGACTCCGATTTGACCAATTGTTTTTTTGAAATCGGCTATTTTTTCACAAGGAATACAGATATGCAATCAGATTTTGTAGATCTTGAACCAAAACGTACAGATCTGATCTGCAAACTCGCCGCCCCTGAAATCCTGCAAAAATGAAAAAAAAAAAATTCCACTTTTGTGCCCAAGAAAGTGCTCTAATACCACTTGTTGTAGCTCTGATACCACTTGTTGTAGATCTAACCCAAGATATTATAGATCTGATAAGAAATTATAAGATAATACAAATAAACCCGGAAATAGATAGAAATGCTTCTTTATTGATATCAAAACCCTTGAGGTAGGGCAACACCATACATTAACTCCTTAAGGAAGGAGAACACTCCACAAGCCATATGCCTGTTCATACAAGAATACTTCTCTTCATATCTATCCATGTGGAGTCTCTAGCCTCTATATAGGCCTCATACATACAATACCATGCATCATTACCATGGTTTCCTCATACCATCAACTAATACCATGGGCCCCTTACATTATTATTAACTACTTGTGGTCCCTTACATGATATGGGTTAACCACCTTATTTATTACTATGGCCCATCCCATTATTACATTATTACCTTGGGTACCTCCCTTGGTACCCCATATTATCCCCCCTAGGTATATAACATTCCACCCCCCTAAGCATGTTTCGTCCCCGAAACATGGGAAGAACCCAAATAATAAGATCTACTCAAAAGAGTAGTCCACCGGTACCATGCACGTGCATCTAGCCATCCAAGAGAAAGGTGAACCCTCGATCTCGCTGGTGCCTCGCTCGCTTGAGATGGAAGTTGACTGTGGCAGCTCTTTTGTATTGATGTGTAGTAGGTGGATCTTCGCTCCTCGCTATCCGTCATACGGGGGTTGTTGTCCTTGTGACTACTTGGTTTCCATCTTGATGGTTGTCTTGTGGGGTGATGTGGGTGATGATATGTTGAATTTTTAACCCACGGTGTCTTTTTCTTTAAATCACCCTGTTGTGGTGCCTGTTTTGATGTCTTCTTTTCCAATATGACTTCAACCACTGCACCCTCATCTGATGTAACATTTTCTACTTCAGCCTCTGTTTGTGTTTGATTGTCGATCATCAAAGGCTCATCATCTGATATGTCAGTCCTTGGAACATCTTCGGCTTCAGCCTCTATGTACTCTTCCTGTTTATTGATGGAAATATCTTGTAATGTAATTTTCTTCTTTTTATACCAGAGCTTCAGGAATTTCTTCTGCACATTAATATTGATAGTACCTGCAGATTCCATCCAAGGATATCCCAAAACAACATCCATATTATCCATCTCTGAAGTATAAAAATCTCCATGCAACACATACTTATCCATAGAAAGCTTCAAATCCTTATAAATCTGAACATCCTCATCATCCACTTGTGTGTTTTCAATGTGTTTGGCTGGAACTTGCAATTTTTTTGCCAAATTAACATTGATAAAATTATGCTTGCAACTAGGATTTATAGACACAACGATCTTCTCCTTCTGAATCAACCCATGAACCTGCAATAAGGATATACCAGTAGGAAATAACTCCACATGTTTCCCCTTATCTTGTTTTCTAACCCGAGACCATTTGTCCATAAGGATTTTTTTCATTTCTTCATCCGGGCATTTGGCTAAGTTAGTGATGCCCAGTGATTTCCACCATATGGCAGCCTCTTCTTTCAAAAAAAGTGGTACCATATAATTCCATCCCTCCCCAAATATGTTCTTTAGATTTTTTATGAATTCTTCAAGAGTAGGACTATCATCTTTTCCAATAAACTTTGCCATGAAGAGGGTTTGAGAAAAAATTCGCTTACTGGTCGAAAATTTGAAAGGGCCACAATTCCGTCAATATTGCTCAGAATCCCTATTATGACCTGTTTTTGGAAATGGAACAACCATTCTGCATCTTCCCATGTGATAAAAATTCTGATCTAGGCACTAGAATTTCAGATCTGTGCTGCAACTCTCCCGCCGTCACCAAAATTTCTGCAAAAACGCGCTGATTTTAAATCAGCGATATCTCCCTCATCCGGACTCCGATTTGACTATTTTTTTTTGAAATTGAGTATTTTTTCACAAGGAATCCAGATCTACAATTATATTTTGCATATATTGCCCCAAGACGTCCAGATCGGTGCAGCAAAATCACTGCCCTGAAAAATTGTCTGCAACCCCACTGATTTTTAAATCAACGATATCTCCTTCATTCGGACTCCGATTTGACCGATTTTTTTTTTTGAAATCGGGTATTTTTTCACATAGAATCCAGATTTGCAATTAGATTGTAGATATTGTACCAAAACGTACATATATGATCTATAAACTCGACGCCCCGAAATCTTGCAAAAAATAAAAAAAACGAATCTCCACTGTTTTCCCAAGAAAGAGCTCTGATACCACTTGTTATAGATCTGATATGAAAATATAAGATAATGCAAATAAACCCAGAAATAATATGAAATGATTCTTTATTGATCAAACCCTTAAGGTAGGGCAACACCATACATTCACTCCTTAAGGAAGGAGAACACTCCACAAGTCATATGCTTGCTCATACAATAATCCTTGACACCATTCCTTGACCTGGATTCTCTAGCCTCTATTTATGCCTCATACATACAATATCATAGATCATTACCATGGTTCCCTCATACCATCGACTAATACCATGGGCCCATTACATTATTACTAACTACTTGTGGTCCCTTACATGATATGGGTTAACCACCTTATTTATTACTATGGCCCATCCCATTATTACATTATTACCTTGGGTACCTCCCTTGGTACCCCATATTATCCCCCCTAGGTATATAACAAAAGGAAAGCAAGTGGAGTCACCATTTTGTATGGTGTGTTTGGTAGCATATGAGTACCAACTCCACTTTTCTTGTAGCTAGTTGCTTCCTACAAGAAAACATACAAACAAGGAGTGATTTTAGTGGTTAAACATGGACTAACATAGCATTTAATTAAGTGAAGAAGATGCATAAATAAACCTAAACTAAAACAACTTGAAACAAGTCAATGAAGCAAAACAGATCAATAAAGGGGTAAGAAATGGCTCCTCTTTATTGATTGCTGGTAGTGCAAAAGTTACAAATGAATTTTAAAGACACTTGAAGAGAGTTGATTGAGAAATGGTGCTCAATATCTCTCAACAGGGATTTCCCCTTCTCAATTTCTTTTGCAAGCTCTTTCTCTCTCAAAGAAGCTAAAAAACGTCTCTCAAATGGTGGATTCATCTTAACATTAATATGTTTGATTGCTTTGGAGAAATTTTGGTAGCATAACAATGCACAACTTCTTCTTGTTCTTTGGTTCCCCATGCTATTACATTTATATAAACTTTGAAAAACCTATCCCTCCTTTCGCTCATCAATGAGGTTTCTTGGCTCATCAATGAGATGAGATCTACCATCCTCCTACCATTAAGACTTCCTCAGGCTCGATGCTTCAATGGTCAACCCATCTTGTCAAGAGTTTGAGTGTTTTTCAAGAAAATGTGCCTCCCAAGGTGTTGATTGGGCTTTCTGTGACCCTCGTGGCTATCGAAGAAAAAGTTGTGAAGGTGTAGTAAAATGTCTTTGGAGTACTTGCAAGGGTTGAATTTTAAGTCTCCTTTAGGAAGAACTTTTAATTTTTTCTTTTCATAATGTTTCCAGCTCAAAATGTATCCTTTGTACATGTTGCTTATTGACTATGAGTGCCTTCTGTTGTGTACAAATGAATGTACCATTATTTCATAATAACACCCCTCTCAGTGTTTCCAATAGTTTATTTGAAATGTTGATTTGTACGGTCTTTGAAATGTTTTGCAAATTTTCTTATGAAAGCACATCATGTGCGGGGAACGTTTTAGGGGCTAAATTTCATTCATTGGATAATTTTTCATGTTTTTTCCAAAACATATTTTTTTTTTCAATTTCCATTTGTTGCTAAACATATTTGCCTTATTTTATATGATAAAAATATTTTTCTCTAGAAATCACCAAAATTGTCTAGAAAATATATATATCCTTAAAATTTTCAATGTATAGGTGTAGGTGTAAAGTAGATTTAGTATTAGATGGACCAAATCATATGGAGCAGTTAGACCATGCCTAACTTAATATCATGGGTTAATTTTCATTGTGTTATGGGTTTTTGGCCCTTGAAAAATTCCCTATTAAGCATCTCATGTATTATAGATGTGCAAAGGAACTCATGATACACTTTTCACCAAGGGATCAAGAAGGTTTAATTAGATACCCTAAGAAATTATTTCAAACATATTTGGGCTTCCATAGACATAAAATGAGGTATCCTAAGTAATAATTAACCTAAATGGGGTTCATGCCCCTAATCTAACTCATAAAGTTAGAAACTACCTTAAATGAATAACTCAAGGTCAAAATGAGACAAATTAGTGGCCAAGTGCTAGAAAGCAAGGGTTCAAAGACATCACAGGACTCCAACTAAGCACTGTATATCCTAATAATGTCTTGTATCTAAGCTATAACGAGGGGACCTACATTGATGCCTCCGAACAATACCCGAAAAGTACCACATCATGATTAAAGAGTTATTTTTCCCATGAAATTTAAACCAATAACTTGATGGAGACTAAATTGCACATTTTTGGATACCTTTTAAATGCTTAATACATTTGAGGTTTGGACCTTTTTGAACACTGATTACGCTACATTTTAAGATGGAGTTAACGTTAACATATATTTGACTGTAGTTAATCTAAGGATTCCTCTATTTATAAATCGTCCCATAATGTGCATAGCGGGGAAAAATATGACTAAACGCATGACTCCTCTGCTGAGAAGCAGCTTTTGATGATGGGTGGGAGAATCTATCCATCAGCAAGGAGAAATATTATAAAGAAGGGATCATCTTATCAAATAATACGTCACAGAAAGTGCGAAGACAACCATCCAATACTTAAACCTGGTAGTACACGAATCGGGATAAAGTCTGTTTATTTAATAATGAGAGATAAGGAGTAGATTAATAATAATAAGACATGTCAATCTTCGAAAAACCGAAGGCACACATAAGAAATGCACGAGGGATGCACGAGGAGAAAAGCAGTAAACAACGCTATATGAATACGAGGAATAAAAGTAGTAAAAGATTTGAATGTGAGCACCAACTGGATTTGCTATAATATTACAATATGTCGCTGCAGAAGACCCAAATTTCAACAGTCTACCAACTGGATTGACTATTTTATTACAAAGCCCATATTCCAACCTTCAACACCAACAGCTGGATTCATGCTCGCATAAACAACAATATTTGAAAAAGCCCCAAAATAAACAATAAGAGCACAGAAAAACATGAATCCCATATCTCAAATTTAAGATAAAGCCTTGCTCCCAATGATATGTGGCCATCGTTTAGAAACACATGAAACTATTTAAATTATACAGTAGCTTCTAATGGTGCCCCTGTTATAAAATTAAACAAAAGCATTCTTTCAATGTTTTGGTAATGCCCAGGGTTTGAAGCTTCTTGTGTTTTGTGCCACCTTCCATTCATTTTCAAATATTTCTCTTCTATGTCTTCATGCTGGTTCATCCCTATTCTTATTCGGAGACCTGTAAACAATAATCATAACAGTAACCGAATTAATTATACAATAACAATAATTAATAGTAACCGAATTAATTATGAAGTAACAATAATTAACAGTAACCAGCATGAATTTTGCATACTAAAATATCAGATTATTAAAAGGGATGGTGCAGCGATTGCCCTGGCGAACACATATAGCTACCGACTAGTGTGAAGATATTGAGTTAAAAAAAAATCCGTAGCGCTACAAATAACCGAACTCGTCGGCCACATGGTTGTTCCCACTGGCAATTGGATGGTGCATTTCAACGTTGCAGAACTGAACAAATAGTTTTAATTAATCACGGTATATGACTTTTAGGACTGCAGCGTTCCTTTATTGTTTGTGTGGGCCCTTTCTATGATTCTTGATTATTGTTTGTATTCTTCCATATATTTCCCTTCTTGTTTCGGTGCTTTCATCCCTGTGTCTTGAATCTCGGACCAGTTCGTTGCCCGATGTTTGACTGTTGTCAGACACCAATTGTTCATAGTTTATACTTGAATTCTGATACCTTTGTCGTTTTCCTAAAATCCAATCATGTGAAGATTTGGATCCTGCTGAAGATGGAGGAAGATACCACAGAGAGACATGGAGATAGTATAGCTAGCCTACATGGTACCTTATCATGTGAGTATTTGGATCCTGCTTAAGATGGAGGAAGAGAACACATAGAGACATGGAGATAGTATAGCTAGCCTACATGGTACCTTATCATGTGAGGATTTGGAGGATTTGGATCATAGTATAACCAGCCTCCATGGTACCTATCGTATGAGGATTTGGATTATGTTGTAGATGCAGGAATGGGAATGAGGATTTGGATTATGTTGTAGATGCAGGAATGGGAATGGGTCATATAGAAAGTTGGAGATAATATAATTATCCTATTTAATTTTTAGATATTTTTTTATTTTTCAACTCTGGGTTGAATTAAATTTTTTATTTGTAAATTATTTTTCAGAGTGTAAAATTTGAGGAAAGATTTGCACCTAGACAGATTCAATTTCTCTGAGCACTTGATAAATTTTGAGTTAAGATGAATCTACATTGGTTTTAAAGGAAAATTCTAACTGATAGAAGAAATGATTTTTTGACCTAAATTCAACAATAGATTTTGAGTAAGATTATGATTTCTTCTTGTTTAAAATGCACTTTTGAAAGCATACATGGATTAAGCACCCTCAAAAATTTACAGATTAAACAACTCAAACTTGTGATTCTTAAAAATTTGGATAATGTTATTTTTATTTTTATTTGACCGAGTCAAATTGTTAGTTTGCCATAATTTTTTATTTAATTAATTTTAAATAATCTGAATATATATATTTTTTTATTGTATTTGATTGATTGAAATGTTTACAAAATAACTTATGATTCTTAAAACTACAAATAAATTGAATTTGAATTTATTTGACCTCTCAAAAGGTGAGTTTGTTATAATTTTTTAATTTAATTTTAAGTAATTTGAATATTAATTTTTTTAAATTTTATTTTATTGAGTCAAAATGTTTACCTAATATGACATTACAACAACACTTCTGCATTAGGTTTGCCAACAGAAAGTGTTTCTTGATGCAATAAGAATCCAGTTAAAGATGTAACTAATTTGTATTATATATATATATAAGTAACAAATTTCCTACAAAATTGGTTTCTCTTCCCATGATCATGACTATGTATCTCTGACCAATACAAAAATGCATGTGATAATCAATCCCAAGGCCATGTGTCTTAATGTGTGTCATGGTAGAAAATTATGATGTTTGCGACCCATTGAAATAGGTGTACACACACATAATACTCCTATTACACATCCCTCGATCATCTATACTAGTAGGTCTTTAATCTATACCATTGGCACCTACTATCTCAAGACCTCTACACCTACTATCTCAAGACCTCTAACTTTTAATGCACAGATCAATGATCTCAATCCACCTCTCCACTAGGTTTCTCATGGCCTCTACCTCAATGATTGTGACATGGGTATCCCTTTGGTCTTAATGGTCCCACATCTACATGATTGATTTTACATATGTGCAATTATAATTTTAAAATTATGATGCTTTGAATGTTGTGAATGAAAAATATGTCAATCTAGTACATAATTAGCTAATTCATTGGATGTAAGAGTTCTACTAATAAACACTTGAACATAAGAGATAAAATTAAAATTGCATTCAAGTAATGTTATACATAGATATCTGTAGATAAGAGAGAGATCACAAACCCAATCTCAATTATTCAATTTTGACACTCCCTGTTGGGAATTAAGATGAACTACCAAAGAACTAATTCCATGAGAGTTAGATTCTAAAAGTAATTCAATAAAGGCACTATACTAAGTGATATTATTAGTTACAAGACTAGTCCAAGCACCACGAAAATTAATCAACTTGCCAGTTGGAGAATAAGCCTCCCAAGTTGTGGAAACTAAGTTTTGATTGTGATGGTTAGAGCAATCATCAAATGGTAGTGAGGTGGGATGAAATAACGGGAAAAACATATGTACCATAAATATGTCTTTCCCATTATTCCCCCCCATCCCAACCATTTTATAAATGTTAGGTCATTCATTGACATCTATCAAGAATGTTGAAAACGTGATAAGAAAAATAAATGAAAATAAAACTGAACAAACATTGTAACTACTAATATAAAACAATTATAAAAGGAGAAATGATTAAGAAATACTACTCAAGCATGGTACTTCTTGATGTAGATCCCATTTTTAGGCTAACTCAACACATTTCCATTATAATCTACAACTTCATGAACTCCTTTTTGAATTAATAACTTTATAATGTAAGGCCTTGTTGGTAACGGGTCCCATGGGATCAATTTTGGGGTTAAAAGCCCAAGTTTTGGAGCTAAAGGCCCAAGTTTTGTGTAAAGAATGTAAAGTATCTACATTTTCTGGTCGCGGAGTGCGAATATGTAAACAACCAAAAAGGGTCTATACCCTTAGTTTAGATAGTTTGTATCGACTTGATAAGATCCGCCCTTGGTCCCTCAGCCATGGGAATGTATAAAAAGGGGAGCCTTAGAGAGCCTAAGGTAGTTGATAAGTTTTTTCTAGAGTTCTGAGTAAGTTTATGGGTTTGTGAGAGCTAAGAGCGAAGAGTCTTAGCATAGGAAGAGGTTCTGCAGATGAGTGCACAGAGGCCCATGGTAGAATTCCGCAGCTGAGTTCGCGGACCCCTACAACTATGTGCATAGGGTAGTCAGAGTCTATATTGGAAATCTATATTATCAATAAACAAAAGTATTCTAGAATTATCTATGTATGCATTATTTTACTTATGTTATGAATGTTGCAATTATGTTATGTTGAATACTGGGGTTATGAATTAATGCTATATTGATGCGTGAATCTATGTATTTTACTTTGTCATATAAACACAAGTAAAAATATTTGTTCACACAAAGATAGCCGTAGTGCATGTTAAAGTTAACCAATACTTAAGCGAATCTAAGTAAATACAGCAGTAGCAGTAATTATAGAGGTGCGTAAGTTCCTAATCTATCTATTTGGGGTCCATGAAGGACGATTAGAGACTTTTGCGAAGGCTTCAAGGACAAATAAGAGAAATACTTTGATAATCCCTAAAGGGCCTATCGGTTTGTACGAAGGAAGGGTTAGGGCATGTAACTGACATCACAACCATCTCAGGGTGTAGAAACTTGGTTCCTGCATCCCTCCATACTGCTTCGGGTGAGACTTCAGTCTGCGCTCCACATATTGATGCTGAAAGGGCCAGTAGTGTAGGGATTTTCTTGGCTACTTAACGCTGAACTTGGGTCAAGGTCCACTAAGTCAAAAAATGGTTTTGTTGTCGGGTTCGGGATCTGCATAACGAGATGTGTAATGTCGTATCATTGGAATCCAACTAAGAAGGAGATCGAAGACTGGTTGGTTAGAAATATACATGAATTCTCGGCGCAGGAAAACAAGAATTCGCGATTTATGAAAGAACAGTGGTTGGATAGATATTTGTACACAGAGATGCACGAAATCTTCTTCCATTCCTTCCCAGTCAAATTGTAAGAGTGGATCACGAAGTTAGTAGATGGCCAAGGGAGGTGGAGGCTTGACGATCTAATTGTCTAGGCCTCAAAGTTAGTGCGGAGATTAGAAACCTCTGAAGATAAGATCGTGCACGTTGTCGATCATTGGCTCGATCGTATCGTAGGAGTGTTCATAATAGAGTTGCAGTCAATACCTCAGTCAGTTACAGCGAAGCAGAGTTCCGCTTCTTCAAGGGGCCATGAGGTAAGTATTTAAAACCGTTAAATACTTGGATTAAGATGCTCTTGTGTGAAAATTGGGTTATGAAATTACCTTGATGTTTGGGGCTACACAAAGTGTAAAGACTTATACGAAAGGAGGAGAAAAAGGCCCTGAATATAGCCCGTTGATTCAACCTCCTCTCAGTGAGGACGAGCATAGGCTTCTTCGTAGAGTGCTATTCAATTGATAAGGAAAGGGTTCTCATAAATACCTCATCCACCCCACCACCTCCATCCTCACCTCCACCGCTTACCCCATCACCCACACCACCGCCACCTCCACCACCATTCAACATGGCAAACTTTGTAAAGCTACCTGTGTTCAAGGGCGTAGGAAATGAAGATCCAGACCAGTTTTGGTTCTTTGCGAAGGTTATATGGGAAGCTAAGTGTCAAGCCCATGAGTCGGGCGTGCCGGGTACGCGCGTTTAACCGACGGGTCGGCACGAGTTGGCATGGGTGCATGACGGGCAAGTGACGAGCTAGGCAGTTGAACGGTGAGTTGAGGGTGCATGCGAAGGTGCGACAAGATGACTGAATGAAGGAAACGTGTGACGCAAAGTCATATTGTGAAAATGAGTAAGTATTGGGCGGTGGAAAGTTTATATGTCAGGGTCGTCCTACACATGGATGCCCACACCATGGGCCGATGCGAAGTTGGGGCGAGTTGGAGAAAATGTTGGGTTGGCTGGGTGAGTCGACGCCCCAAATGATGGGCCAACCGCCATATAAGTAAAGTGTTGGAATGGTGGCAAAAATAATTCAAGTAAAGTTTCCAAGTGTTCATGTGAGCTGGAGGGCGAGCTAACTTTGAGAGGACTGAAATTTGGCAAAGTTCAGGCAGACTATTGGGCCGAAACACTGAGCTGGGGAAAATGCAGAAAATGGAGCCACAGGTCGTGCGAAGGTATGCGAGGGTGTCGGGCTGAACGACCATGTGAGGGTGTTAGGTCGAACAACCATGCGAAGGTGTGTGAGGGCGTTTTTCTGAACGATTGGGCAAGGTTGTGCGAAGGCATTTGGGCGAGGGTGTGCAAGCGTGCCAGGTTGAATGACCGAACGAGTGAACATTTAAGCGAAGTTGTTCAAAGGCATTCGGGCGAGGGCGTGTGAGGGAGTCAAGCCAAATGAGTGAATAGGTGAGGGCGCTGGGCTAGATGAGTGAATGGGCAAAGGTGTGCGAGGGTGTTGGGATGAACGAATGAATGGGTGAGGGTGTGTGAGTGCACAGGGCCCAACGAGTGAACAGGTGAGGGCGCTGGGCTGAATGAATGAACAAGCGAGGGTGTGTGAGGGTGTATGCCTGAACGAGTTGAGGGCGTTTAGCTGAATGAGCCGAGGGTGAATGACATGCTAAATAATGCAACGGTGAACGAGGTGCGCTGAGTGGAAGTATCCTTGGGCACTTCGAACAGTGGTTTAGGCAGTGCGAATGGTGCAAGCTGACTTGCACGAGCTAATAGATATTGCACCAAGGAAACTTGGGGTTTCCTGCAAAGACTGTAAAACTGAATATTTTGTGAAGTATTGATATTATTGAGCAGACTCATATTTCAGGGAGGCTCCTCCTAGTTTATTATCTGTTGTGCATTTATGTGTAAAAGATAATAATGATGAATGATGTAAGACTGTTTCGATTGTGCTAATGAAAGTATACTTAGGAAAGTTGAAAAATAAACTAAGTATAGAAAGTAAGCGTAGTCCATGATCACAAGTATTATTAAAAAGAAAGTGGTCAATGGTGTCACACCTCCTATAGTGCGGTTGGAAGAACATTGCCAGTGTAGGGGTGTGACAGTTGGTATCAGAGGTTTGATTCAGAGAATCAGATTTGTAGAAAAGTTGATCCCACTGCACTTCGTGTTAGTTTTAGCAGGGGTGAAGCATTGTGCTTAGGCCAAGCTAAACAGCAAGACATGGCAGGTTTGGGAGAATGTCAAGGGAGGCTCTTACTGACCTTATACAGGTTGAAGAGGATGAAAAAAGAGAACCCACGAATTCAAGATGAACTTGAATTCTTGGAAACGAATGTTGAAGACGAACTTCTTCAACTTGGTTGGGAAATGGAGTAGGTTGCAGCTGTAGATTGCAACGACAAAGAAGAGGAAGTCATGATGTTTGAGGATGTTGTAAATATGACAGCGATGGAGGAGGAACTTGAAATTGATCAAGTTGGATCAGGATCATGCATTTTACAGAGATTGGTGGATGAAGAAACTCACATGGAGGAGCCTCATGATGAAGTGAGTACTACTTATACTTGTGTTTCACCTGAGCTTTTGGTAGATGGGCCATATACAGGGAAGGGAAAAGTTAGTTTGCTAATGTGATGGAAGATCTTACCATGGATGTCTATGATGAGACCTTGTATGGAGAGGAAAGGACCATTGACTGTTGCAGAGCTTGTTGGGGTTGTTTGCGACCTTATGGCAGAAGGTGCAAATGCCCGTGAAAAGGGAGGAACATGATGATCATCACAGAGGAATGGGTCATGCTTTAGCCATATGGAGAAATTGGCTGAGTGCTCGGAATCACTCGTGGATAGATTGGGGAAGGGAACACACTTGAGTATGGTGATACTTGGGTGGACTTCTCATGATCGAGACCAAGAGGAAGTCTTGGTGGAACCTTCAATGGGGCAGCCATGGTGGAAGAGACTCATGTGAGGATGATATGGTTTGGGTGATTGAGTTCACTAGACCAGATTACAGACTTGGATAAGGATGGACGATTGTTGTGATAGGTCTACTTAGTTGGACAACATGGGCAACTTGAGTCATGGACATTGAGTTGGAGACATGGAGCATGGAAGGCTTATGCAGGGACATTATGCAGGAGAACTTGTAGAGGTGTCACTTATGGGCATCCAATGAGGAGTGCCAAGGCAGGGATGTTGTGCAGGTGGATTTGCTGACGTGGATTTGCTAATGTGACATGGAGATATTTTACTTATGAGATGATGGGGATGTTGTGCAATCTTGTACAACAAGGCCATGGACTGGTTGGATTTATGAGCAGACTATGGAGCATTCCTACTACATGGAGAGCTACGGCAACTTACAGAGACCCTTGTGTTGAGACATGTATGCTTGCTCGGATGTTGGTTGGAGATGACTCATGGAGCTCATGATGAAATGAGGTTGTGACTTTTGGGGACTTCATATTATGGTGGACTTGGAGGATCTGATTCATTGAGGAGCTAAGGTCAAGGACTTTGATGCAGGATGGGGTGCATATTTTTGAGTACATGTATGGTTGTGCTTGAAAGAGTGACTTGATGAGGAGGATCGATATGAGACACTTTGGAGTGATGGGGTTGCAACAACGATGATGCCTTGGTGGAAACACTTGGGCATGGGTTGAGCTGAGACTTAATCACTTTTGATACATGGGAGCTGATTGGTCTATGATCATGGGCAACATATGGATGAAAAGATAGGTGTGTACTTGTTCCCTTGGTAGACTTGAGGGATGGCACATTGCAGATATGATAGAGGTTGCTTCATGAACCTAGATGTGGCACATCGAGAGTCGGGTTTGATGAGAGGATCTCTTCATTTCGAGGAGATGGATTTTACACATATGGATGATGATGTTGGGATAGATGTGGCTGATTTCAAGATGATACCAAACATCATGGACATCATGTTGTAGATGAGATGAAGACTACTTCATGGACTTGGGCATGGCTTATTTTGATGGAGATGGATTATTGATCGAGTTGATGTTGTCACAGGAGTTTGAGAAATGACTAATGATGGCATGAGGATGTTCATTCTTGTGGTTTGAGTGTGACAGTTAGACTAGCTACCCAACTAGAATAAATCATGGGGTCCAAAAGTGTACATAAATCTGTTAGCATTTTGTTAGAGTATCATGGCAATAGTTCACAGAATGGTGATACATGATGATATCGACACAATATGTTGCAGTACACATGTAGCTTGAGTTGGAGGGACCAACTTTCCATAGTGAGAGTAACATGTGGGGATTGATGTGGTTAATGATCATCGGTTGAAAGAGATTCTGGTTCATGGAGACATGAGCCTTTATGGTTTGTGCGATGGCAGAGTAGAGGCAGGCAACATGGGCATCTTTATATGTTGGAGCTAGCAACACTTTGAGATGTCGTATGATGGTGTTGTCGAGGACGACAATTGTTTAGAGTGGGGGAGTATGTCAAGCCCACGAGTTGGTTGTGCCGGGCATGTGCGTTTAATAGACAAGTCAGCGGGACTTGGCACAGGTGCACGATGGGCGAGTGATGAGCTAGGCAGTTGAACGACGAGTTGAGGGCGTGGGCAAAGGTGCGACGAGCCAACAACATGAAGGAAACATGTGACGTGAAGTCATGTTGTGAAAATGACTAAGTTTTGGGCAGTGGAAAGTTTATATTTGGGGGTGGTTCCACACATGGACAACCACACCATTGGCCAACGTGAAGTTGGGGTGAGTTCGACGAAATGGTGGGTCGGCTGGGTGAGTCGATGCCCTAAATGATGGGACAAGTGCCATATAATTAAAGCATTGGAATGGTGGAAAAAATCATTTAAGTAATGTTTCCAAGTGTTCATGTGAGTTGGAGGGCAAGCTAACTTGGAGAGGACTGAAATTTGGCAAAGTGCAGGAGGACTCTTAGGCTGAAACACTACATCAGGGCAAACGCAGAAAATGGAGCTGCAGGTCGTGTGAAGGTGTGTGAGGGCATCAGGATGAATGACCATGCAAGGGCGTCAAGCCAAATTACTGTGCGAAGGCGAGTGAGGGTGTTTGTCTGAATGACCGAGCGAGGTCATGTGAAGGCATTTGGGCGAGGGCGTGAAAGGGCACTGGGCCAAATGAGTGAACAAGTGAACATTCGGGCAAAGTCATTTGAAGGTGTTCAGGCGAGGGGGTTAGGCCAAATGAGAAAACGGGCGAGGGCGTGTGAGGGCACCGTGCCGAATGAGTGAATGAATGAAGGCGTACGAGGGCACTGGGCTGAACAATTGAACGGGTGAGGGCGCGGGGCCAAACAAGTGAACGTGCAAGGGCGTCGGGCTGAATGATTGAATGGTCGAGGGCATGCGAGGGTGTCTGCCTGAACGAATTGAGGGCATTCGGCTGAACGAGCCGAGGGTGAACGACGTGCTGAAAAGTGTGATAGTGAACGATGTGCAATAGGTGGAAGTATCCTTGGGCACTCCGAATGGTGGTTCAGGCAGTGCAAACGGTGTAGGCCGACTTGCATGAGTTGACAGATATTGTACCAAGGAAACTTGGGGTTTCCTACAAAGACTATAAAACTGAATATTTTGTGAAGTATTGATATAACCAGGTAGACTCATATTTCAAGGAGTTTCCCCTCTTGGTTTATTATCCCTGTGAATTTATGTGTAAAAGATAATAATGATGAATGATGTAAGAAAGTTTCCACTATGATAATGAAAGTATACTTAGGAAAGTTGAAAAATAAACTAAGTATAGAAAGTAGGGGTCATCCATGATCACAAGTATTGTTAAAAAGAAAGTGGTCAGTGTTGTCACACCTCCTATAGTGTGGTTGGAAGAGTACTGCCAGTGTAGGGGTGTGATGCTAAGGGTATCATGGATGATTAAATGTAGAAAGTAACGTTGGTTAGTGCCTTGCACCACCACGCACTAACTTGTTTCATTAAGTACTACACTGATAATCTGACATCTGCATTGGCAGATATCCAAATTGTGTTGAATAAGGAATTTAGTAGGCCTAAGTCCGAGGCACAATTAATTGTGGGATTCAAAGAGATCATGATGAAGCCTGGTGAGACACCCCAAGATTTGGATCAGAGATTGAAATGTATATCCACGAGGCTAACATGAATCTGACTGATGGGTGGTACTGCAAGTGGTTTGTGGCCTCACTCCTGCCTCATCTAAGGGTTGTGCTATCACAACAGAAGATTGGGACCCAGGGTAAAGCTATGGAAATCACAATGAGATTGCATAAGACACGGATGAAAGATGCTAATCTGGGGGTTGAGTAGATTCATGCGCAGTTGCAGAACCCTTGCCTCGAAATGTAGAGTCTGAAGAAAGATAGAACAACTCAACCCGAGGTGCGCAAAGAAGTTTGGTGCCTAAAGTGCAAAAGCCAGGATCACAAAAAGGATCACTGTCTAGTGTTCACAAATTGTGTCATAGTAGGGGGGCCAATGTCTCTAAGGCCAGAAGTTGCGGCAGGGCTAAGCGCAAGGCCTACGCTATCGTGTGATATTTCTTAGGTAGCTGGGAAACATGTGACATACAATTTCCATTTGCTACAGAAATTCGTATAGACACCACAACAACTTTGCACAACTTCTATCAGTCAGTGGGACATGATGAGCACAATTTACATAGTTATGAGTTAATGATGGATAGGACACCTGAATACAGGGTGCAGGCAGAAATGTAACCTCTGGACCAAGGCGTTGGAGGAGCACAAGGTGATTATCAAGGGCGTGGATGAGGTTGAGGTGGAGGAGGACCTAGTAGCGATCAAGGGGAAAGTTATTTGTTGCAATTGTGGAGGACCAGGACACTATGCTCAAGACTGTCTCAGTTTGACACATCTGTCATTTTGCTATTGTACCCAGTTTGACCATGCGACAAAGGATTTCCCTATATTGTTAGCTAAGATACGTGAGAAAGGGGCGAAACCTCCGCAACCGACTTAGAACATGTAGATGATGAGGGCTGAGCCTCATGAGGAAGACCCTAAGGTAAATATTGTGTTATGGAGTGGAGCAACGATTAATGAGGATAAGTGGAAGCAGCGTGAAGAAGAAGAGTGGGTCCACAAAGCACCAGAAAAGGAGACCAAGTTTGATCTAGAATGCACAAAAGAAACATTTATGAAAGCGAAGAAAAGTATCAATGAGGTCTCTACCTCAGGCAGTCAAGATAAGCTAACTGATGAAATAGACCCATCCATGATTACCACGTTCTTGGAGACCTACTTGAAACTCTTATGTAATAGCAAGGCTGTGAAGGGACTGCAGGAGTTGATCAATAGGTGCATTGGGAAGGAAGATGCTATTGAAGGACTGCTCATAGTTAGAAAGCTTGGTAAGCGTAAGGAAAGAATTGGAGGTGAGATGAGACTCACTGCACAGATAAGAGAATATCAGATGGATCATGTCATTTTAGATTTAGAGTCAGACATGAATTTTTTTCCAAAACAGACATGGAAGAGAATGGGGAGACTTGCGCTACAATGGTCTTCGATTCAGTTAAGAATGGAGAATCAATAGAAAAGCATCCCAATGGAGAGGTTGCAGTGGGTAACAAATGATATTGAAGGTGCAAGGGCACTAGCCGATTCAGAAGTGATAGAGATTGTGGATGGTAGAAATCCCTACCCTGCGTCCCTTAGGATCGATCGGGCCACTGACATGAATGGGGTAATCAATACTAAGAAGCGAAAGATGATATTTAAGAAGAAATAGATCTATGTAGTGGTGGCACTAGACCCTGTAGAAGGACTATGTTATACTAAACCAGCCTGCAATTATGAAAGTGATGACGATTTGGACCAGATTTACAAGATAACAATGTGAGATCAAGTTTGCGTGAATTCGACAATAGATGGACGTATCACATGGGACTGCGAAATTTCCTACACCTCAAATTCAGATGAAGAATTAGAGCATTGGCAGAATCGACTGCCTTAAGTATCTACATTACATTGTAAAATGATGACCAAGTCGTTGCTCTGTGTATCCTCAGAGGTACGAAATATCCCTTACTATCATGGTTTAACTGATGTTGATCACTTTTTGGATGCATTTGAGAGAGAAGTGCCAGAGAAGCACAGCTTCCAGGCCCTGGGCTAGGTGCTGTGCACTACACCTACAAGATGGTGGGGCATGCAAAAGGACAATTTTGATGATTTTTGCGTATACAGAAAAATGAAGAGAGTGCAGTTTGGCCACCCACAAGTGCGGCTAATAGAAAAATATGATGGGAAAAATGATCTGCGTGACCATCTGGCTAAATGGACCAAAGTGTATGGAGCAAAGCCTCAGTTTGAGTGGGTACATCTATTTTATCATACCTTGGATGTTATACCGATGAATTAATACTTGGAGACGGAACTTCGTCATGGCACTAAAGAATAGGATGTTTTGCACCAAGGATTTTCGATGACATTCAACTTTGAGGATGGGTTTGAAAGTATTGATGAAGTGTTATAGGAGGTTAAGGCAACATTTTTCAAGATACCGCAGGATCCTCTATATTTGATTCAACTTGATTGGACTACCCACCTGAGCCACACGTTGGAGCACTACATTGTTGTTAGAAAAATTATATACTACAGAGCAATGGAATACATAAAATATTGCAGAAATATAAACACAAAAAATGCATAAAACAAGAGAGACACGGATTTACATGGTTCACCCAGTTTTAGCAACGTCCACGAAGAAACAACCACTCCATCCTGTTATATTATCTAGCAAACTGAAGAGATACAACCTACAACAGATCCATTGTAAGACCCTCTTCACTCTCAATCTCCTCTCTCTTCTTCACTCAGAATACAAATATGTATAGACACAATATAATTCCCTCATATATAGTGAGGGGTTGCCTTCTAAGGCAAAAAATCCTAAACTAAACATAACTTCTATCGTCAGATCATCTGCCTAATGAACAACCTAGATTGACTAGAAATTACTAGACTTTTACAAAGCAATTTTACATCTATTTTTAGCTTCAGGGGCACTACCCTTGAATCCCTGTCGGGGGACGACTGGCCCCCAAACCCCCCAGTCAGGGGGATCGGCCTTGTGAACCCCCGCGAGGGGGAAATGTCCCCCCCGCACCCCCATACATGGAGTGGTGTACAATCTTCCTGGGGTATACATCCGACTGAGACCTTTGAATATAGAAGAAAATCAGGCTCCACACCCAACAATCTCCCACTTGGAGACTGATTATAGCAACTTCACAGTTGCTTCATTTGCTAGACAATAACTCTACTTTGGACCTGGCTATTTCTTGTCTTCTTCGTCATACTTGAAGACCAATTGAAATTGAGCAGATTCTCAATTTCTCTCTGGTTACAACTTTTGTTAACATATCTGCAAGATTCTAGCTAGTGTGTATCTTTTCCAGCTTCAACTGTCCATCTTCCAATGTTGACGATATGAAATGGTACTTGAGTTGTATATGCTTAGTCTTGGAATGAAATGTAGAGTTCTTTGCAAGATGTATGGCACTTTGGTTGTCACCGTATAACCTGCCCAACTCCTACTTCTTACACAATTCATCCAGAAACCTTTGTAACCAAATCATTTCTTTACTAGCCTCTGTAGCAGCAACATACTCTACTTCTGTTGTTGAGAGTGCAACAACACTTTGCAATTTTGAGACCCAACTAACAGCGATTCCACCTACAATAAACACATACCCTGTTGTGCTCCTCCTGTTATCTCTATCACCCACCATATCTACATCAACATATCCCTGTAGAGCATTGTTTGAACCACCAAAGCATAATGCTTGGTTTGTGGTACCTCTCAAATACCTTTGAATCCACTTCACTGCCATCCAATATTATTTTCCTGGATTGTTCATGTACCTGCTTACAACTCCCACTACCTGTGCAATATCAGGCCTTGTGTAGACCATTGCATACATTAAGCTTCCAACTGTTGTTGCATATGGAACTTTAGACATATGAGCCATTTCTTCCTGAGTCTTGGGACACGCCTCCTTACTTAATTTGAAATGGCTGGCCAAAGGTATACTAACTGGTTTTGCATTCTACATAATAAACCTTTTCAACACCTTTTCTATGTACTCACTTTGAGAAAATATTAATTTGCGATTCTTCCCGTCTCTAGTTATTCTCATACCAAGGATTTTTTTTGCAGCACCCAAATCCTTCATTACAAATGAGTTTGCCAATTTCCTTTTGAGAACATTTATTTCCTGCATGTTAGGACCTGCAACAAGCATGCCATCTACATACAATAACAATATAATATAGCTGCCATTATTTTGCCTTTTGAGATAAACACAATGATCAGAGTGACATCTAGTATAACCTTGTTCAGACATAAACCTGT